>JAAFCE010008424.1:14050-28021 GCA_013389805.1 Trigoniulus corallinus
AGAAGCAGTGGGGAGATCGACTAGGATGTGACCCATAGAAGCAGTGGGGGATGGCTGAAGTGGAGACAGGCAAGTGAAGTCCTGTGTGAGAAAGGGTCCCAATTAAGTTGCAAGGGACGTTCTACAGGGTAGTGGTTAGGCCAGATATGCTATATGGAGCGGAGTGTTGGGGCAGTGAGGAAGAGCCACGTCAATAGAATGCAACTAGCCGAGGTGCGAATGCTGCGTTACATGAGTGGGGTGTCAAGAGCTGATAAATTAGGAATGAGTACCGGTATATTAGGGGTAGCTTGTGGACATTGCGGAAAAAATGAGGGAGAGTAGATCGAGATGGTATGGACATGTAATGAGAAGAGGTATTGAGGAGGAGATCGTTAGGTCCATTACAGGAATGCAGGTGGCTGGGGCAGAAGGCGACAAAGCAGACGTGGGAGCAGGTTGTTTGCAAGGATATGGTAGTGTGTGGAGGGTTGACAAGGACCTAGTGGGAGATAAGCGAGCGTGGAGGGCTAGAACCTGCCGACAGACTCTACCACAAGCGGGATAAGGGTATGATGATAATGACCCTCAAATTACCTTGCGGAATTGTTACCTGCTAATCCCTTCAAGGCGTCAGTGCAAGTGGACTTCACAAAATTCACATACAAAATGCTCTCTGCCAGGCAGCTCTGGATACGTTTAACACACTAAAATGAGAATATTTTATTGACAACCCTTTACCGATTACAATTAAATAGGAAAAATAGAGGCTTTAACATACAAAGAAAGATTATTAACAATGTAAAACAGAAATAATGGTTCACAAACTTTCTCAGACAGAGGAGCGTTTCGTGGCTTTATGGACACTCTTCTTAGACACCGAAGAGGGTGGGAGAAATTAAGACGTAAGCATCGACTAAAATTTCCCCAAAGTTTACTTCTTTTTCTTCTTACAAGGTTTAATTGAATTTTTCTTTGACATTGACGGAACGAGGGCACTGGAAGGCAAATGCACCTTTTGATGGTCCCGAAATGTTTCGTCACTTGTAAATTCCTTTCCACATGTGAGACATAAAAATATGCCATGTGTCACTAAATGCTGGGCTAATGCTGTGCTATTTCCAAATTGGCATCTACACAATTTGCAGTAACTTGCCTTTAAACGAAAGGATGGAGGTTGAATCTTTGGTCTCTTTGTCTGCAACACAAAATTAATTACAAACAGTATGGGAACTCCACCCAAACCACATTGGGCTCAAATCAAGCTTTCTTATATGATGGTATAATCACTTTTAAGAGGTTTCTTATTTAATTTCAGCATTTAGTTTCTTATTTAATTTCACACCTCTGACCTTGTTGCGTTCTTCCTGAACAATAGCTTCCAACTGATGAACTTGTTCATGACCTTGTGCATGAAACCTTAAAGCGTCTTCAGAAAAAAACTTATTGTTACAGTGCACACATATGAATATATTTTCTTGCGAGTCATTTGCGTGTGTTTCCACATGTCGATCATAGTCAGATTTCTGCAGAAAGTGTTTCCCACAATGAGCACAATCGATGCCTCTCCAATCTGGATGAAACTTGCGGTAATGTTGCCAATACGATCTAATATTTGCACAGGAAAATCCTGAATGCAAAAATTAGTGACAAGTTGTAAACTTGTATAATTATGTCACCTCTTGTCTACACAGTTAATAGACTTGAATGTTTCAGATATAACTTGTAATGAAAATACGCACGCCATTTACGGAACTTACATTAAAGATGCAACTTACCACATAGCTCACAAGTCGATGGTGGGTTAAAATTTGCAATGTTTTCACTTATGCGTTGATCTTTTATCTGAGAATCAGTTTTTGATGCGTGACTTCGAAAATGCTCTTGTAGTTCAGGCTTTGTGGTGAATAATGCTCCACACAATACGCATTCGTGTGTATCGCTACTTCGGTTATTTGCCATGGACAAACAGTACAACAATCTTAACCTAAAAATGCAGAAAACATACAACTTTTAGTCATACCAATGTGTTTTTATCACAAACACTTAATACATGAACATTAAAAATACACTTCCAGTCTCAAGTTTAGAACCTGGCAACCCAGCGTACGTATTTCGTCTCAAATGGTTCACAAAACGCGATTGCTATCCAGAACTACAACACAGATAACGTGCAATTATGCATATCGCATGATGAAATTCAAAATCTAATTACCATACAAAAGCATCCACATGAAGACAGCAATCATTAAAGCAAAATTCACTTCAACCTCGAGAAAACTTAACCTCAAAAAACCGTGGAACAACCAAACGATTTACGATCAAGGAATCGCCACCTTACGGTAACCAAGAGAAACTGCAGAGTAAGACGCTGCAGCCAACTGCACTAAGTTCGAAATGACGTCACGTTAGTTGTTCCTAGAACCGATAAAGTGTTTGAGGAAGGCGTTTGCTCATTATTTAATTGTATCCTAATTAAAAATGAAAGCAATGCTCAATTACGCTAGTCAAACCGAGGAATTCTGTTACGGTTATTATTTCCTGGGTCAGTGTGTTAGGAATTGTTAAATTCAAAGTCAACAACAACATAAAAAATAAAGTGCAGGATATGCTGAACCCTAAAACGCTTTCTTTCCTTGCTGTCCCAAGACTAAATTCATTTTTAAAATAAAAAATTTTATTATATTCATCTAAATTTGCAAAAGGGGTGTTTATATTTTGATACATTGACAATATTTTAGTGGGTTGCGGATGCGATTTGCCGATATTTTTGACGTATTAAGAGTTCGAAATATTGATAAGTGAAACCAACGCCATATTGGAAACGATGTTTTCATTTAACAGGATTTAAATTTCTGTTGTTAACTGTTTAGGCCACTAATACATTCTTCTTTGGACTTATTAACCGAGAGAGTAATTATATTAATGACATTTAAGCGATTTTGCTTTATTTCAATTTTCATTTTTGTCAATAATCTAGCTTTAATAGAAGGAAAGTCTATAGTCAATACTGTTAGTTGAAAAAAGTTGGTCAGAGCTGAAAATAAATTAAATTGGCCCTCTCTTGGCTAGAGGAGCGATTCAGGATGTTTCAAAGGTTCGGTATGCTCCACTAGGACATTAAGTGAGCAGTAAAACAGACCTACACACATATGACATATCCTGATAACAATTAGCTTATCATCTGCTTATGCCATCATTTTCCTTTCATGCAATTAGTTGAATGTCCTGGACTCCAAATTTTAAGCAACAGGACGTATCTTCTGTTTTCCAATAACTTAAACAGTTAGTTATATAGATATTAGGTATACATATTCAGTATGTGTGGCAAGAGTTACCATGTTTTTAGAAGAAATGAGAGCGAGAGAAAGAGACATAGAGAGAGAGGAAAAAACAGAGACAAACAAAGACAAGGAAAGAGACCGAGAGAGAGAGAGAGAGAGAGAGAGAGGGAGTGGCATGGCCCAATCTGAAATGCACTCATGAAGTTAAAATAAGGTTATCTACTAAGGGCCATTTCAAGAACAAATGTAAACAGAGAATAATCAATAATATTAAGTTTTCGTATACGTTTGGATAAATAAAGAAAAAATAAAACGTTATCATGTAAAGGAGGAAAACGCGAGTTTTTTTTAATTAAAAATAATAAATAAAAGACTAAAAATGCTATCATTTACAGCAGTGGTCTTCAAACTTCGTCGACTCACGGAACCCTTAAGCTGGGTTTACACTGCTCGAAACATACTCGCCGCAACTGTTTCCACAGGCTTGCGGCAATCTCGCCCGTCTCGCCCTCCCTGTTTACATTGAGCGAAGTATTGCGCGAAGCAAGCATGCAAAACGTATCTAGAGTAACCAGTACACGAGGTGGGAGTGACGAAACCCTTTGATGCGTGTCCAAAAACCGACAGTTCGGTGGCTCACCACGAGGCTGCCTCGCGCAGCAAATTTCGGGGCGAGTCCCCGTTTACACTGCGCGAGTCCTTTTTAATGAAACAGTTGCGCGAGTATGTTGCGCGCAGTGTAAACCCAGCTTTAGAACTATAAGATGTTTTGAGGAAACGCCATCCCACCTTTAGGCAAGGCGCAAAATGAGGCCGCAGGGTGACGCAGCGTAACGCACCCCTGCGAAATTCTGCTAGCAGGCAATCACCACACATTGAATCGCAGTTTTTCAACATATTGGTTTGCAATTTGCGTCAACTAAAATGGCTTTCAACGTAACAGTGATTGCCTGCTAGCAGAATTTCGCAGGGCTGCGTCACCCTGCGGACTCATTTTGCGCCTTGCGTTAGAAAAGTATGTCTTGCCGCTGCTAACGAACTTACATTTTGACTCGTGGAACCCCCAGAGATGTATTGCGGAACACAGCTTGAAGACCGCTGATTTACAGCAAAGCAAGGGCGGATCTAGAGACGGATCGGGGTGGAAGCACTTCAAAAAAAGTGCGCCCCAAATATTTTTAAATATCAGAATCCCTTAGTATAAATCTAGCTAGCAATTACAATAGGTCCTCTACTGCCATTTAGACAATGCCCTATCTTCAGTGGTTTAGCCAACTACAGATTGGACTGGCAGTATAGAAATCGGAATCGTGCATCAGTTGAAATATGCGCCATATTGAGGCACTGAGGGGGGGAACAATTGCTGCATTGCTCCCCCCTCTGGATCCGCCCCTGTAGCAAAGAAGGAACGGTCATCGGAACTGTATTAAATATTAAAAATACCTTTTCATTTGTTTACTGTTTGGTTGCTTTTGTTACTTTTAAAAAAAAGCGTATTTCGTTGATACATATTTGCAAAGTATGACTCTACATCCTGCCGTGAGACAAACATTACGAAATACACTACACATCTGGCTAAATTATTTGACTGCGACTTCCTATAATGACAAAGATTAAATGAAGCCAAGTACAATCATTTAAATGCCCGGCCCATATAACAACATTGTGAAAGATGCCAGATCTGAGAGAGAGATTAATTTTAAGTATTCATAGCCCTCTAAAGATAGGAAGTAATTACTGCACATAATTAACGATAATTATTATTATTATATAAGCATATAGACTTATGAAATAAAATTGGATCTCACGATACTTCTCAATGTTGCAAACATTGTAATCGAACAGGAAATCAACTGACATTTCTTCGAAATAACTTGCTCATAATTTGGAGGAAAGGATGGAGTCACCGTCTATGGGTTTACTACTAAAAAGTTTAAACTTTACACCCTCATTTCACTTTTTGTTTTTCTTATCCTCAGTTTTAGAAGAAAGTCGTGCAATTCTGTGATGGTCTTATCTTAGGACCTAGAAATAATTGGAAAAGACTTGATTAATATACAATTGACTTAACTCTGAATTGCTCTAATCAGAACGTAATTAAAAAATACGGGGTTTTCCACCGTAAAACTTATTTATTTATCTGATAATAATAATAAAACTCCATAAATTAAAACTTGAATTTGACCTTCTGTGGAGAAGTGCTTTAGATCGTACGTGCGCCGAGCGTCATACCTGTAATTAGAAATGTAAACCGTTGGACCGAATAAAATACCCATTTTGTGTCAATATAAAACCTTATCATGTTGTTCATGTATATTTTTTTTCAAGATATACAAACGAGATAACAACCCCAACGCCCTTAACTGACTAACATCCTTTACAAAGTTGGCAACATATTTCTGAGAGTGAGGTGCATGACGTCATCAGTCGGAAATTTCGAGGCACAAGTGTTAAGTTGTGTTTTAAACATCTCATTATGCCTCACTTGGGTGTGATTAACCTTCGGTGTCTAACTACTGCAAGTATCATTATTGTATTATGCTTTAAAGGTGAGTTCCTTACAGATTTCATCATTATAACTGACTGAAATTATATTAGTTAAGACATCACGTGTTATTAGATCGATGACCAACACAGGCGGAATACCTGTTGCTTGCTTGCTACCTGTTACCCTTGCAAAGTCCATGATTGACAGATCACGAAAAAGTGAAATTTTCTTTAACATTTTTCGTTTCTTACAACTTCTTACATTGACGTAATAATGTACTAGGTTTGTAAAATTGTATTCCAACTGTAATGATTTTTGTTGGATTCAGAAAAACAAATTACTTTCATTTTAAAATGCCCTTTATGTTTACACCCGGTTTTGACGTAGACAGTATCGCCCTCTTTTGAGAAGTTCCTGAAACTGCCTAGAGCAACATGTAGTCTAATTTGAATGTGACAAACTTGAATTTATAGTTTTTTTCATTATAATCAGGTTGTAAAAGTAAAACTCAAGGATGTGTAAATCCTCCAGGAATTGATGATGGCGTCATTAGCTCATTAAAGCACCGATATGAGAGAAATGAAGAAATTACATACGAGTGCTTTCCAGACTATTTACTTGTAGGTCCCACGTCTCGAAAATGTTTGGGTAATGATATTTGGAGCGGTACAGCACCAGAGTGTGGTAAGTTTAAAATAACGATCTCACAAAATGTCAATGTGTGACTCGTAATTTCTTACGTCTACAAACATCTCATAGTTTTAAACTTATGTGGAATTCCTGGGACTCCTTTAAATGGGTTTAATGATTACAATGCATCACAACCTTCAAATCAAACGACGTATGGCTGCAACGTGGGCTATGCATTGGTAGGAGAGAAATCTAGAAGTTGTAGTATTGCAAGTAGATTATGGCAACCAAGTGAGATGCCAAAGTGCGGTAAGCAAATTGATTTTTCATAATATCAATACTTATTGCAATATTGAAGATTCTAATAATCAGTTGATTATGATTTAAGTTATTAATCGCGCTTATAAAGGTACCGTAAGTCAGTCAGTACGTTTAACACCAGGCATCCATCCTTGGGTCAATGGGAACCTCTCAGATGTATACAATTTGACCGATGGTAAGAATATCGTAACCTGGTCATTGGATCTAAAACGTCCAACGTTTGTGACGGACATTAAGTTATATCTTTCAAAAGGTAAATTCTCTTCTCATCTGTTTTTAACAATTGCTTATAGGATGAAGTAGTTTTTTGATTTTTAAAGGTTCTAGGGCTTCACTCGATGTACTTCAGTCAAACACATCGGCTGATGTTAGAAGTGCGACTCGAATTTATAGAGTAGAGATACTTCACTCAACTTCTCCTTCACAACGTACTGACAGATATTGGGCTAGATTCTTCATTATAGAGTCATCGAGCCCTGTATCAGCTAGTGAAATTGAAATTTTTGACAATTCTGGTAAATGACTTAAGTGCGATGATTAACCTTAAAACCAGAATAATAACTAAGCAAACTTACGTTGTTAGAAAAACCGACGTGTGGGAAACCAGATGAACCACCACATAGCACAAAGAAAATGAGAGACACATTGACTTATGAATATTCATGCCTTCCAAACTATGTTCTTCAGATTTCACCAAGTGTTGTAACTTGTAGGGATGGACAATGGACTGGAAATCTTCCAAAATGTAAGCATTATTGTGGAAACACATTTTAAAAGTATATAAATTTATTAAAATATCCTTTAATGCATAGGTATTATAAAGTCTACAAGCACTAGTACCTCTACTACTACTACTACTACAAAACCAGTAATTCCAATCACGATAAAAACAAGTCAGTGTTCTTTCTGTTGTAATATATTTCAGGTAAAAAACTCACTAATTTTTACATAATTTTTCATACCTTAATCTCTTAGCATCTATGCCAGCAACTCCTTCCACGCCAGCTGATTCAAATATTACTGGTTATGTAGGAATAATGGGTAAGAAGATGATGTGATATAGTGACAGAATTAAAACCTATTTCTGAAGATTCATTATTACTTCATATCGTCACCATCATTTCCTCATCCCGCCTGTGGCATGGTCGGGTTTGCGGGTTCTGGCCCTCTACTCCCGGCTATCTCCCAGTAGTTCCATATTCCTTAGTACAACCAGCTTCGACTTCTGCTTTGGCCTTCCCCTGTCCTGCATCACTCATAATGGACTTAACCATCACATGTCCATATACCACCTCACTCTATTCTCTCTCATTTTTTCCGCTATGACCCCGATCCCCAAACTACGCCTAATACAGTATACTCATTCCTAGTTGTATCTGCTCTCGACACCCCACCCATGTACCTCAGCATACGCATTTCAGCTACTCTCGTGGCTGTTCTTCGCACTGCCCCCAACTCTGATGTATATAGCATAGCCGACCTAACCTCTGCCCTGTAGAATTTCCCCTTTAACTTTATTGGGACCCTCCGATCACACAGGACTTCACTTGCTTGTCTCCACGTCATCCACCCTACATTGATCCTATGGGTCACATCCGAATCTATTTCTCCATTACTCTGGAACACTGATCCCAAGTATTTAAACTCCTGCACCTTTTTCACCACCTCGTCCCTACAGAGTGCGTCCAAGGTCTCCCCTACGAAGTACGACGGGGAGTGTCTTGCTACTACTCATTCAAACATCTTTTGTCTGCTTTTAGGATTTATCATGGGAGGTGTCGCGGCATTATTAGCCATTATAATAATTATAATCGTTATTGTGTGTATAATGAAAAAGTGAGTAACCATAAAAAATTCTCTTATGTGGTATCTCAAGAGAAATGAAAATCCATGTTTATTTTCTAGATATTACAAGCCCGCGCCACCTGTTCCTCATCCTCCTCCAAGCAGCACATATACATCTCCACGAGAATATATAGACGGCTCTCACTCTTCAGCGTCAAGATCTTATGATGGTAATAACAGTCATCGTGGTAATTCCCTGCATTTATACGATTCTATTAGAGATACACCTGGAATATTTGGTTCAAAGAGCCCGACTGATTTTGATGCATCAGATTGTATTTATAATGAAGGGTACGGTACGAAATATTCTCCTTCATTACAAAATAGGAGATATGAGCATCTTCGGCCTGTACCAAGAACCCCGCTTTATGACGAAGTTCGAGAAGGAGAAGAAGGCATTCCTATGACTTCAGCGACACATCATTGGGATTCATCTGATCCAGAATATAATGGATCCCGGGTTGATTCGCTCTACATTTCTGGAGCTCCACGAACAACGTTATAATTACTCCTTTTAGACGGTATAATCAATTGACTTAAGGCAAAAAGCCATCAAACTTTTCAGCAATCAATTGACTTAAGCCATAGAGCTTTTTAGTCAAAGGAGAGAAAATGAGTTTTGAAGTACAAGTGTTGGATTCATGTGTCAGAATCAGGATCTACGATGCGTCTCATAAAGAAAATCCTGGTGATTTTAGTGATTGTAGTCTGATGTGCCAATCGGAATAGCTTCGATGATTAGTGAGCCCCTTTTAGTCTTTTTTTTAAAAGTTGTACAAACTTGTAAATTGAACGGAATGGCTGCTGAACTGGTAGGCAAAAAAAGCTTCCTACTATTAGTTGTTCGGTCACAACGTATTTTTTATATGGTAACATTTGATATACTTTTTATTGTAGGCAATTTTTATATAGCGTTTATATAAGGCGATTTGTATAGCTTTTTTAATCATGTGGTGAAATTGACATTAGTAAGCTAAAGAAATGAATCCGACAGGTACCACAGCATTGCCTAACTATAGGACCTATAATAGCCAGCAGATAACACATTCACGGTGAAGTTAAATATTATTAACAATCTGGAAGCGTTAATTTTTGTGATCAATCTGTTAATTACAAAGAGGTGGAAGTAATAATACTTCTAAAATTATGCCAAAGAAAAGTAAAGCTTTCATTGAAAGAGCACGAGACTGCATTTACTGCAAAAGTAGTTGAGAGATGAATTTCAACTTCATTTACATGTAGGCAATTTCCTTTTTTCTAATATTTTTAAATTTTTTTTATCTATCTTACAATTTTTGTGATAATCTTACGTGATTCCTAATCAGTGAAATGAGTTTAATCATGATCGTGTTGTATATACTTCCACAACTATTGTTTTACATATTAAAATACCTTATTAGTAATTGCGATGGTGTTTATGACTTCTTAATATTTTTACTAAAAGCTGAGTTTTTTTGTTTTGTTGGTGTTTTAGGGCCCTTCAACTACAATTGTCATTAGAGCCCCGTCCACTGCGTAGTTCTAATGCTGAGACTGCACCGACACTACACTAATGCGACGATTTTTGGGTATTAGAGGTACCCAGTTTTCCCAAGTGGCCACCAATGTTGGTACTATCTGGGGTTGCGTTGCTTAGTTTCAGTGATCAGACGAGAACAATGCTTGCACCTGATTATTAATTAAGTAAAAGGTCATCGTCTATTTTAATAGTGACCTACTTTATTATAATATGAACCCTACTTTACAATCTGGTATGCAAGTGAAATGAAAGCCACTGTAACGGAAATGCTTCTACAGTACACATTCTTCAAAGGTTCAAGTCTGTTGAATCTAGGATTCAGCATTCAGCTCGAATTTCAACATCAGACGACTATGCATTTGAATGAATTAATGGTTACACAATCTAGTACTATGATTCATCTACAAAATATTTCAAATATCATAAACATTACTACAGTGGCCTTCAAGAGCATGCTTAGTTACAACCTGGTTGTCCAATATGGACATTTACTCTGACAATGAAAATGAACTATGCCCAAAAAAACCCAAAGTTTGCATACAGAGAACGTATAATGAATGTCATTACAAAATAAAAACAATGAAAAAACAAATTACTAACGTCAAGTGCTCATCAACTATCATTCCCGTTTCTCATCTTCAGCAGGAGCAGCAGCAGTAGTTGCAGTTTCTGCTGGAGCTGCTTCTTGAGCTTCAGTTCCTTCATCCTCTTTATCTCGTTTAGATCTTTTACGTTTATGCCGTGAACTTCGGTGCTCCGACTCCTCCTCTTCTCTATGCTTCCTTCTTGAAGATCTAAAACGTTAGTATCAGATCATTCCAAATACCGTAAATACCTCATGTAACTGTATAAGAGAAAACAAGTTACCTATGTTCCTTATCCCGTTCCCTATCCCTATCGCGGTGACGACGATCTCGATCACGTTCCCTTTCTCGGTCTCGATCTCTATCCCGATTTCTGTCATCATATTCATACTCACGATCTCGTTCACGTTCTCTATCCCTATCCCTCTCTCTATCACGATCCCGTGAACGATCTCTTTCTCGATCATGACTTCTCTCACTTCTATCCCTTTCTCTTTCTCTATCTCGGTCTCGATCCCGTTCCCTGTCTTTGTCTCTTGATCTTTCTCGTTCTCGCTCCCTTTCTCTATGCCTTTCATTGTGCCTTCTTTCGTGTTCCTCTTCGTGACCCTCTTCTCCACGTTGTGGTGATCTTTCTGAGCTCCGGTCGTGTCCATATTCCCAACTCTTTTAAAGACAATGTAATATTTACCATACTGTGCAACAAGTCGATAGCAAAAGTGGAGATTGATACTAAATGCAAACTTACCTGTGAGAAACTTGATCCTGGTCGATCACGATGTTCCCATTGGACATCTCCAGGAGATTCAAAAGGTGGATACGAGTTCTGGCTATTACCACCATAAAACGGCGAATGACTATCAAATCCTGGGGGCTGTGGCCTGTCACTTGGTGGTGCAACAGCAGGTGGCGGAACAGGAAATCTTCCATAGCCTCCAAAATGGTCAGAATACGCTGGAATCATACTTGCTGGCGGTGGAGGTAACCCAGGAGGTGGTAAACCTGGAGGAGGAATTCCAGGTGGGGGAGGTGGTAAGCCAGGTGGAGGAACAGACAAGTCTGGCGGAATAAACCCTGGAGGAGCTATATGGGATGGATGAGATGGCGTGGATGAAGTTGGTGGTGGAAGAATTTGGTTCTCTGGGAATGCCTTCCTGCTGTAATCTCGTTTGTCAGCAGTCATAACCTTGAATGATGAAGCAAATATTGGCATCATTCTTAACAAGACAAGGCAGAGTACAGAAATAAGATCTACTCACTTGTATGACATTTTCTTTTGGCGAGGACATTAATGGTCGTCTGCTAGTGGTTGTTGTACCTCCAATAACGTCAATCGCCCCAGCTAATTTACGTCCCGGAGGAGGACCAGCTTTCTTCGTACTACTACCTATGAGCAAGTCGCAATAAAGTAAGTTTATAATGAGAATGGGAACTACATATGTTAAGCAAGAATAAGTCTAACCTGCATATTTACTATTTTCATTAACAGCAGCAACTGGAATTTGTTGATCCTTAGCTACATGATGTACCACGACCTTGGCTAATGGGGTTGATCCCTCCATTCGTAATTTTCGCTGTTTATCACAGTATGCTTTCCAAGTTTCTTCATTAAAGCCATAGTTAAAATAATCAGTAATATCTGCTCCAGGTTTCCTCCACGGCTTGTCTTCCATACTATCAAGATTAAACTCATATGCTGGAACACCGTTAATGGAGCCGACTGCATCCAAATCAATACCCTGTCAAAAAATTATGGAAAACTCTGTTAGAGAATTTGATTTCAATCGTCAAGTAAACATCTGTATGAATGACATTACTTTGGCTTTGCCAATTGCAGTAGTTTGAGATGAGCTACCGAGATAAGTACCACCCCGTTTAATGTTAAGATTAACTGGGGCCCCTCCATATCCATATGTAGGCGATGCTTTAATATCTCCAATGGTAACCTACAAAATGAAACATGACTTTAAAAACTGTTGAAAAAAAGATATTTCATTGAGCTGGCTGCAATTATTCAACTGACTTGAACATCGTCATCATCCGAGTCGCTGTCATCGGTTCCTTCTTGACCAGTTCCTCCAACCTCCTCACCACTTAATTCTCCAGCTTCTCTGTCTTCAATCTATAAATACAAAATACATATATAGGTTTCTTTTGTTATGTTCATTAGTACACAAATCAATAATCGCTGTGCTGTGGTGATCAGCACATCAGTACAGAACTTGAGCAAGCATTTCGTGCAATTTTTTCTAGTGACATTTTGCCAATATTTTTAATTAAAATTACACAACGTTGTCATTTCATCCTAATTTAAAAACTAAATTCACGGATAGTACTAAAACATTGGGTTTAGCTTACGCCAGAAAAAAAAGCACTGATAGTAATTCAAAACAACGCGTTATAGTCATAATGCATTTCAAAGCCTTTTTTCATTTGACACTAACTCGAACAGAGTCCTCGGGTTCCAACGACGACAACGGTTCCGAATTCCCATCAGTCTTCTTAGGTAATAAACTGTCATCATCAGCTAGAACTTCCTTATTTGAATTTTCATCTTGGGAAACTTCTTTGTCAGCCGGATTGTCATCAGGATTAGTATCGCCGTACAGCCACGCTTCGTCGTCTTCCATGGTGGAAGCCATTTTGTAAACCACCAATTAGAAGGGAATTGGGCTATTCAGAAAGTTCTGGTATGCCAGCACCTTACAGTAGTGTCTCAAGACACCTTAGATTCTTTAGACTTGCTGTACTTGAGAGGAACTTCATAAGGATTGCCAATATAACAGTGTAGCTAGTCTCGTAGAGTTATTCTATAACAATACTATCAGTATCTTGAAAGGAAAGGGGAGGCTATCAGTCAGAGGCGTCGCTAGGGTTGGCGTCACCTAGTGCGGTGACACCATGGTGTCACCCCCCCCCCCTCTCCCGAAAAAAAGCCGCTCCGTTCCTTCTTTTGTTTTGGTGTTACCCCATTTTTCATGGTTCGAGTGGTGTCACCCGGTGCGGCCCGTACCCCCCCCCCCCCCGCACCGGCACCCACCTAGTGACGCCACTGCTATCAGTCGCTTCAGCTAACTTGCTGCGACTCCTCCGATAGTGCGTTCCAAAAATCGTCATCATCATCATCATGAAATGCAAATTGTCAGAGTAAGTTGTATAAGTTGGGAATATGCGTGGGTGCATAAATTGTATAATTCAGGGGCGGATCCAGGAGGAGCAATGCAGCAATTGCTCCCCCTCCCTCAGTGTCTCAATGAGTCGCATATTTCAACTGATGCATGATTCAACTTTGCAACGAATGAGACATTTTTGCATTGCTAT
>JAAFCE010008425.1:0-14553 GCA_013389805.1 Trigoniulus corallinus
ATGGAACCTTCAGCCACACACTAGCCAGGATGGAACCTTCAGCCACAAACAACACACTGATCCATGAGTAAATTTACTAAAATATCACATTAGCACTTTCCCTAGTTGAATTTCCGTCTACAGGGAGGTCCTAAAGAGTTCCAGCTAAAGTCGTCCTAACTTAGAATGATTACGAGGAGCGCATTCCTACCTCCAGATGCAACACAAGAGCTATTTTAAGACAATCACAATGCATTCGGGTCATTTAAAACCTCTCAGACGAAAACAAAATTAAGATATCATATTTCACAGCACAGATTTAGATATGATAGATGAGTTTGCTTCATCCATCACTCTAGTGCCCAACTTCCTAACTTCACTCTGGGATACAAACCATCTTCCTGGGACACAAAAGGGGGAGGGGAGAAACGATACACTGTACATCTTCCTGTCCCCCTTCTGTCTTTTTTTTTATACCGAATAGACAAACACAAACATAAAAACCTTGAAATACTGCTAGTTAGAATTTACAGCAGATGGCTCTTGAACTTAATTTAGAGACAATGTTCTCAACTTGGGACAGTTTAGAGTAGTTTTCCCCTCTTTTCACACATTTTTTTAAGGATACACTTCACTGATCTAAATTCCAGACTTCAGTCTCTTCAGTCATGCTGTGTCACCTCATTATTCTGACGACCACAATTAGTCTGAGTTGTTTTTATTCAAATGTAAAAGTATTTATCAATTACTGTCCGAGTTCAAGTTAGATCCCACCTAGCGGGTAGTGTGCTCGGTAATTGTGTCAGTAGTTCTAGGTTCGATACTGGACCGAGGTTGGCTGGCTTCTTTAGGGCGAGAGAGATACCCCGAGTGAGCCTTCCTTCCGATGAGAAGTAAAACTGAGGTCCCGTGTGGTGTACGATAGCATTTGCACGTAAAAGAACCCTCTCTACTATGCAACGGGTAGATGAGGCAAAATTCCCGGGTGTAGGACCTCGGTGGAGTGCCCTAACCAACAGTAGACCGACGATAAATAAGCATAGGGGTTACAGCTTTCCTCAGCAGCCACCTACGGAAAAACACCGTCCAATATATCACCCGTGTGTCCATTCAGAGGGACAAGATGGATACCTGACCCTGCCATAGGCGGGAAAATGGTTAGGAGTTGCTTTTTTGCACTACAGTTCGACTTATGAAATCCAGAACTTCCCCCAAAAAGGGTTAGGAATTAGTCCTTCATTAATCACGCTGTAGGAGTTACGTCAATGTAAGGTCAAGTGAGGTCAATGAATCACATGCGCTTTCTCAAAATCCGTCAAAGTCCAACAACAGTCTTTCGTCACACTTTCTCAGAAACTTACTAGGACACACGATGCACACATGACCTCAGATGACCGTTATAGACGATTAGAGACTATTTGATTATTATTTAACGTCTGTCTGCCTCTTTGAAGGTCATTCTTTGTCGTTGACACCAGTGGAGTACATCACACATGGAACATGCTTTACTTCCCCATTCATCGTCACGGTCTGTAGGCCAGATAACTATCAGCTGCCGAGACGGTGCGCACTATGTCAATTGGTTATTTTTTTTTCGTTTCATTGGGGTTTTAGGGCCCTTCAACTGCAAAGGTCATTAGAGCCCCGTCCAATGCGCAGTTCTAATGCAGGCTGCACAGACACTACACTGTTACGACGATTTGGGTATTAGCAGTCTCCAGTGTACCCAAGCGGTCACTCATGCTAGTGCCAGCTGGGGTTGAGTTGCTTAACTTCAGTGATCAGACGAGAACTGGTGTGTGCCCAACGCAATAGAGCCGCTCTCCTGGCAATTGGTTGTTGTTGTTTGATGGTGTTTAAGGTCCCGTCAACTACAAGGTCATTAGAGACCCGTCCACTGCATACTTCTAATGCATAACTGCACAGACACTGGGTATTAGCAGTACCCAGCTTTCCCGGACGACCACACATGTCAGTACTAACTGGGCTTGCGTTGCTTAACTTCAGTGATCAGACGAGAACTGGTGTGTGTCCAACGCAACTCGCCGCTCCCCTGGCAATTGGTAAAGGACGCTGGCCTCCAAGTTGCGTTGGACACACCAGTTCCCGTGAGATCCCTGAAGTTAAGCAGCGCAAGCCCACGTCAATACCAACATTGGTGGTTGGTAAAGAACGTTGGGTGCTGCAAATTTTCCCTCTCCTTCGTCCTCTACACCTACCTCCTCATCTCCCGCTAGCAGCATCCTAAGGGTTCGTCCTGTTATGGTTGCCAGGCTTACTCCCCAACCCATGAAAATAAACCAGTAATCCACCTGAAGTCTGCAGGAACACACGAGCGAAAATGGCACACTTCCTGCTAATGGTTGTCCGATCTTCCTTCCGTAGAGGAGGGAACTTTTACCGTCACGAGGAGGCGAGTTCCTCGAGGGACAGCATCGAACCTCTAATCACCGAGTCGAGTACACAGCTACTGATTCTGGGCGTGAGACATTTCGATGTCACCTTTCTTTTTCGAAAAATTCTTTATGAATATTAAAGTTTTGTCCAGAAAAACAACTCCACGGGACAAGAACTCTTTTTAATCGGGTGGGTGCTATCTGGTGATTAAAGTACATAACCTTCAAACCCTTCAGCAATACTGTGTTGGTAGCAACTACAGGAACAAGAGCAGACTTGGGTAGTTCAGTTGATTAAGCTCAAAGTACGCCGGTTCGTCCCGCGACGTCTGACAAGAGATCAGTGGTCTGCTCTTTCCCTGATAAAATCTATAATGCGCCTACCTGTCACAGAATTCGGATATTGAGACAAGGAAAAATATCTGAAAGACTAGCCTTCAGCTTATAGCAGGGGTGTCAAATGCGGGGAACACTTCCTTCTCTAGGGTCTCTCTCTAGTGGACGGGCTGCACAAATAGACCTAACGGGTGTCCACGGGCTGCATAAATAGACCTAACGGGTGCCCATGGGCTGCATAAATAGACCTAGTGAGTGCCCACAAGCCACACAAATTCACTTACTGGGTGTCCACGGGCCACACAAATTGACGTAGTGAGTTTTCATCCGGGGCGAGCACAGACCTAGCGGGTGTCCACGTGCGCAACAAACAAACGTAGCGGGGATCCACGAGGTACACAAACAGACCTAATGGGTAACCACAAGCCGCACAAAGACCCAAAGGGTGTCCACGAGTCATTAACGATCAGTAGGCAAATATGAGATGGAAACTGTCCAGAAAAAGTGGTTTTTGATTAAAAAAGGAAGTCGGAATCGATACCAAATTGACAAATGCATCAATAACTATCCAAAAAAGATTCCTGAGCTACTTAGTAGATGGTAGAGGCTAATTTAAGACCTACACTCAGGTAGGAGGAGGTAGCAACGAGCCAAGCAAAGTAGCCCCAAGAACGACTTTCGTGCCCACCTGAACAACATCAATAGGAGGCTAACTTGGGAGCTGGGAATTGCGTTGGACCCACCAGTTCTCGTCTGATCACTGAAGTTAAGCAGCGCAACCCAAGCTAGTAATGACATGGGTGGCCGCTTGGGAAAACTGGGTACCGCTAATATCCAAAAATCGTCGCATTAGTGTAGTGTCTGTACAGTTTCTGCATCAGAACTACACAGTGGACGGGGCTCCTTGCAGTTGAAGGGCCCTAAAACACCAACAAACAAACAAACACGGAGGCTAACTTAGAGCATATATTTACAAATAGGATTCACGGTTAATACAGGAGGAGGAAAGTTGGCCTGAACATCTTTTTGATAGAAAAAAAAGCTTGTCCACCGACTTTCTTTCTTTGTTGGTGTTTAAGGTCACGTCAACTACAAGGTCATTAGAGACCGGTCCACTGCATAGTTCTAATGCATAGACTACACAGACACTACACTAATGCGACGATTATTGGGTATTAGCAGTACCCAGGTTTCCCGAGCGACCACCCATGTCAGTACTAACTGGGCTTGCGTTGCTTAACTTCAGTGATCAGACGAGAACTGGTGTGTCCAACGCACCTCACCGCTCCCTTGTCCACCGACAGGTGGGTGTATGTTTCAATTTTTCTTTTTAAATAGGACAGCAGCACATTACACTGATCAAACTCCAAATATCAGCATTTGTCTCACAAATCCAAGAGCTGATAACACACTTGTTGGAATTCTTTTAACATCACAGCACTGTCAACGATTAATCGGAACTTGTATTCAGCTTTGACAAAGACGTCATAGTTAACACATTATTTCGCAAGACAAATAGCGCCACAAGCATACTTTTTGAGACATTATCGCAATCGAAAATGCCATTAATTTGCACCTTCAGCAACGTGCGAAACGACACTCATAACTTTCCACTTCCAAGTCAGGATGATAATGAAAAATACCCACTTTATTTAATACCGTAGTTGGCAGTCAATTTTCTCATTTTGGTGGTGTTTTACAACCCTTCAACTACAAGGTCATTAGTTCTAACGCAGGAACTGCACAGACACTACGATAATGCAACGACTTTTGTGAATTAGCGGTACCCAGTTTCCCCAAGTGGCCACCCATGTTGTAGTACTAGCTGGGGTTGCGTTGCTTAACTTCAGTGATCAGACGAGAACTGGTGTGTCCAACGCAATACACCCGCTCCCTCAATTTTCTCAGGTGATGCCATTCAAAGTAACTCCTAACCCTCTTCCCTCTTATGGCAAGGTCTGGTACCCATCACGTCCATCATAAAGGGATACAAGGGTGATCTATTGGACGGTGTTTTTCCGTAGTCGCCTGCCGACCAAAGCTGCAACCCCTCTGTTTATTTATCATCGGCCTACTGTTGGTTGGGGCAATCCACCGAGCTCCTACACCTGGAAATTTTGCCTCATCTACCCGTTGCAGAATAGAGAGGGTTCTTTTACATGCAAATGCAATCGTACACCACACGGGACCTCGGCTTTATTTCTCATCCGAAGGAAGGAACACTCGGGGCTTCTCCCTCGCCCGAAAGAAGTCAACTCACCTCGGTTCAAGGGAGCGGCTTATTGAGTTGGACACACCAGTTCTCGACTGATCACGGAAGTTAAGCAACGCAAACCCGAGTTAGTACTGACATGGGTGGCCGCTTGGGAAAACTGGGTACTGCTAATACTCAAAAATTGTCGCATTACTGTAGTGTCTGTGCAGTCTCTGCATTAGAACTACACAGTGGACAGGGCTCTAATAACCTTGTAGTTGAAGGGCCCTAAAACACCAACAAACAATCACCTCGGTTCAATATCGAACCTGAAACCACTGGCGTAGTAAATCGAGCACGCTACCTATTGCTCCACCGAGGCGGGGTTTATCAGGTGGTGTTATACGCCAGTGTTGCGGAACACTGCTATCCTTATCCTGCCTGTGGCAGGGTCGGGTCAGCGGGTCCTAACTCTCAAATCCCGCCTATCTCCCACCAGGTCCCCGTTAACCCCATACACTACCATATCCTTACGAACAACTTGCTCCCACGGCAGTTTTTGTCCATATCACCTCAAACTACTCTCCCTCACTTTTTCCGCGATGCCCTCCACCCCCGACACTTCCTCTAATACTCTAGTTCCTAATTCCAGGCGCTCTCGACACCCCTCTCATACTCCACAGCATTACAATCTACAGTAAACGCTATATGTGTACATATACTCATTTGCATAGACGTCGATGTTCAAAATTTTTGAGGGAGGGGGAACCATCTATGAGTGGTCCCATGAGCATAATTCTGGGAGGACGAGCCCCATGGCCCCTAATAGATTTATGCCACTGCACATTTGACAGCCTTCTATATATTACATATTTAAATACGCCCTAATATGAACCTTCCATTATCAATTCTTTCGCACTATCCATAGCCCCTTGTCCGGAACCAATTAGAACGGATAACCGAGGGTCTACTGTATGCGCAATGTCCCAAGGGTTGATTATTTAGTTAAAGCCATCGATTCGGACAGACAGCAACACCTTGCTGACGTGAAAATTCAGACCATAAACTGAAATGATGACAACTGGATAGTGGGAGGGGGCAATAAAATTATTCATAAGCAATGTCTGTTGCGACACCAACAGGTCCACGCTATTATAGAGCAGAGAAATACATTTTGCAAACCACAAAACACCCCATCAACACAAGTCCCAAAATCCCAACGATGAATAAACATTTCAAACAATGCATAAACAGAAAGAGGGGGAAAAATAACACAAGTGAAATACAGGAAGAGGAGAACACGGCACCATCCCGCAAGCGTTACAAGCTCACTAGTAACGTATCTCACTAAAAAGATACAAAAAAGTTAAAAATGGTTACATACCACTATAAATTCTCAACACTGTCGGCAGGCAAGTGATCTAATTTTATCTGTCGTTTGTCAAACTCTTCCCACTACAAATGAATCTATAGGTTTCTAGGTTTCCTACTTAAAATCAATTTCTGTTACGAAAAATCATTAGGTGCCTTTCCAATCGTTAAGACACTGCCTGCGTCAACATACCATTCAAATGAATTTATCAAATAAAAATGAAGCTCTCTTTCTCTCTCTCCAAATTACTATGCAATTCCGTTTTCTGCCCTTTCTCTCAGACTTCCACAAATCGATTTTTGTAGAAATATTATACGATACATATTAAAATATAAAATTCCATCAAATGAAAACTTACCCCCTCCGTTGGGTTTTTAATTTTTCTGATTTGTGATTCTTACAAATTTTTTTTCAGCATATTAACGATATGAAAGGCATGTAATCTATAACAACTGTATCCTAGACACAAGAAATCAGGCCAATAATTTGTGTGTAATTTATCGTATATAATCAATCTAGAATAGCTATTAATCTGCACTAAACTCTTGAACCTCGATGAGATGAGCCGGTTCCACCTTTTCATCAAAAAACGCCTTAAATTATATCAAGTAACCTATTTAACCTTTGAACACAACTTATGAATCTTTCCTAATCAATCTCAATTGTGATTTCTTTCCCTACCTTAATAAAAAATACTTTTACGATATTCCGAAGAAAACCATTTTTGACGAATGCAACTGTAACCAATTTTTATGTACGGACTGCAACTAGAAGAAAACAAGAGTCACTCAACGTTAATTTTAGTAAATAATGAAGGGTGGGATAAGATCCATATATTAAAATTAGGGCGTTTGATGTTAGGATTTTGACTGAACGAAACTCTCTCCCAAAAACAATCGATTAATTCTACCATATATAGAAAAAAAAATCACAGTCTAGACGTTCAAAATCGAGCACATCGTCACCAACTCAAGGTCAAAACGTAATACTTAACAACACTGACAATGAATAAGGGCATATGTCGATTTTGGACTTCAAAATTAAAGCATTTTACGCGGAAAATGTAGGATGCCTATAAAATTTACCCTATGTATATAAATGACCACAGATCCCTCTCTTTCTTCCTCACAAGTCGACCACTGCTACACACCCTACAATCCTAATCTTCTTGAGTATTCTCCAGAAATATCTTCAAGCAGTGAAGTGAGCCCTTAAAAATGCTCAATTACCTCTTTAAATGGCTAAAGCAATCGTATAAAGAATTAAAATTGAATTATTCCTTCCTACTCCTCCTTCAGAAACCTAAATGGGCATTATTATACATTATTATGAGCTTAATAATAGCTCCTAAAGCATTACGAAAATTCATGATACTATAAATACCTGACTGGTATAACCAAAAAATTTCATAAACTGATGACAATAAAAGCTTTTAATCACAATAATAAATTCAATTTATGCATTTCTGTTGTTTTCTTAATACTCACGCAATATTAAAGAAAAATGTTTAGGCATATTCCAGACATTGCACAAATAATTTAGTGATGACTAGTGCCTTTTCCCCCCCTCACTCAGGATTTCCTATTATTTTAACTCAATAAAACATATTTAAAAGGAATTAAAGAACAACCATCGAGGGTAAGTTGTCGTCTTCTTCTTTTACATTTCTAAAGTAACGTTTATAGTAAATTATTTTCTAATAAAGTTAATAATGATTGAAATTAATGTGGTCTTACCCTCGGTTACGGTAATGTACCCAAACTGCTACAATTGTAAGAAATGCACCTATGGAAATGGTGACGTGCCACCAACGCTCCATAAGGTCTTTTGTATTTCACCAAACTGGTCGATTTCTGCGTTAACGTACATGAACCACAGCCTCTATGTTAGTCAAGTTAATATTCAACGCAATTTCGTTACAATAATCAACACAGACGTCATACGATACATAGAATTGTTCCTACAAGTTTTCTTTAATACCCTCCGACTTAACCAATGTCAATATCAGATTAACTTATTAAATATTTTTCAGTACGCTGCAGCGACTTTTGAACGCCGTGTAAGTATAAAACTAGTCAAACAAGTGTAACAACATCATATTATTTACATACTGCATAAAATCGATATCTCTCGGCGAGTACTACAGTCCAACATTTATGACTACTGTGGATTCCGTAAACATACAAAAACATTGCGTCCAAGTATGTTCGGAAATGTCACAATCCGGAAACCATCTCTAAATGGTCAACTGGATGTATTAATTATATAATTAGTGCACGTTGGTTGTTGAATATTAATCATTTTCAAATCTACCGCCAATCATCTTTCAGTGTATCTGTTCTGGAATGCTGTATATAAGTAAAAATAATTAGAAATAATGTGTAAGTGGGAGCCGGTTGTCCGTTAGGGCATGCCAGCTTGAGGGGAGGACAAGGTATTAGTGGAGAATAGACGGTCCTGAGGTGGGAATGACGGGCTAGAACTCACAGACCTGACCCTGCCACAGGCGGGATAAGGGTGTGATGAGAACTAGAAACAATGCATATCAGCCTTAAATTCGTTTAAAATTATTACCAATCGCATTATTGCGTTTCACAGGTGACTTTTGAGACATTAAAGGTCATTTATGGCTCCCACAGAAGGCAGCACTTAATATGCAATATAACTACAGTACATGAAGGTTACTACATTTACATTTGCACCACTTAGTTGTGGTAAAACTCTGAAGTTCGTAGTCTTGTATAAAACATCATCTTTGGACGTAATTGCATTCATTTAATAATAATGTGTTCAACTACTTCGTCCGGCTGCTTTTCTTTATTTTCTCGTAGCATGATAAACCGGTGCCGATAAACCTACGTAGGGCGACAAGACAGGGGTTTCCTCTTACAGAAACTGTAATGTATACCTCTTACGCACGTTACAAGATTTTCAATTCAAATTCGCGCCACGAATGATAAGAATAGCGCCTTTAAAGGTGTTATTAATACTTACAACATCATATAATTATCTTCATAAACTTACCGGCATTTTCCGCCAAGCATTAAGTAAACGGACCAAAATGAAATCATGGTATTTCTTCACAATATAGTGTAATTCTGAATTTCTTTATAATCTATTGACAATTAGATTTTTTTTCTTAGTACATAACGAGACAGATGTAACTAAAATTAGTTAATTACATCCAATCTATGATAATATTCGTGAAAAGGATTTTTGATCACGAGGTTCCAATGGAAATAAATCTTTATCAATTCCAAAATGCGTCTGCATGCAGCGACATGGCTACATCTTTTCTTAAGAGCGCCGTATCATTAATTTGGTAGACGCCCCAATCACTTAAATAATTTTGATTAAAGGGATTTAATGTTATTTGAAAAAAACGTTTCGTTTGAAGTAAAATATTTATTATAAATGACGAAACATTTAAACTCTTGAAATGTAAAATATCGTTATTTAATTTCTTAGCACTTTATTAGAGACCACCAGCCACTCGAGGTCCCATGGTGTAATGGTTAGCACTCTGGACTTTGAATCCAGCGATCCGAGTTCAAATCTCGGTGGGACCTTCGATACTCTTTTATCGCTAATACAAATTTTGCTTGACATTAATTTTATAATTAATAGCAATTAATACCTTACCAAATGCATTTACTCCACAAGAATTATCATGTTTTTAGGCTCACTTCGCCGCTGATGATTAATCTTATGGACCGGGTAGTAAGTTTTTCATTCAACAAATACTGAAAATATAGTTATTAATAATGAGAAGGATGCAATGTACCATCATCATCATAATACCCTTATCCCGCCTATGGCAGGGTCAAGTCTGCGGGTTCTAGTCCTCCTCTCCCGCCTCTCTCCTACCAGGTCCCCGTCCACCTCACACACTACCATAGCCCTACAGAACTTGTTCCCAGGTCTACTATGATCTCCCCCTGCCTGGTGCTTCCAACCACCTGAAATGAGGATGCAATTTACCTTGTAGAGATATTAAAGTAACCCAAAAATACATTGATAAGCAAGGTGATATTTTTGAATTTACTATAACATCAGTTCATCAACAAGGATGTGTGAATGCATGGTGACGACATCATTATGAGCATGAAACAGGCACATCCTGCACGACCTTGCTTTTTTTGACACCCACACATATACTCACATTGCATCACAAATTATATGTCGCCCCTGAGAGGCAGTGAGAGGGCCTGCCTCAGTATCTTAACTGGTACCTTTCTTGCGACATGAGCTCATGGCTATACGCTACCCTATTTACGTATACAGTAGGGCAAGTTAGGTCCTGACCTACCTTGGACCCCAAAAGAACCTGATGTTACTTAAGAACTTATCTTGATTTTCGGGTTTCCGGAACATATCCGCAATCGGGCTAATATATATCATGTCATTTGGGGCCCATACTACCCTTCAGCCGAGGGCCTTTAAAACTCTTAATATGGGACTGTTCGCAAGTTGGTTCAATATCCTGATCGAGACGGGGTCTGATTTCTTGTGGGTTAAGAGAGGAAAATGCAAACGGGGTTCCCCTAAAAGTAAGAAAGGGGGCCCGAAGGATGTATAAACACTTTACGCCAGAGGCTGGATTTTCTACGAACCGGCTCTGAGGGAAGAAATGTCCCGTATGAGGATTGTGCATGCGATGCCACCCTGGGCCGGCCTTGGTGGGGGGCGGGTAGAACGGGCAGCCTCCCAGTGCCCCCCCCCCCACTGAATAGGGGCAATTTTAACTCCTGCTACACTATGCTATGCCTTACCCGGGACGGTGGGCTTCATGAATAGTACTTGCCCAGGGTCTCCCACTTCGTAAACCCGGGGCTAAAAGAAAAAGAAATGTGTAAATTCGAAAAATCCCGAGATGAAGGGGTTAGCGTTGCAAAATAGCTTAATAAGGCAGGAAGATTAATGCTTAAAAATAGCAACGATGCGACATGAAAGGCACCCTTTAGACCCTCCTGCTGTATCTAAGGTTGACAGACAGCGCTAGAGGGGAACTTATCTATCTTAAAACCACAAGACCGCTTAGTGTGTTCCACCGCTTGAATTAATAAACCGTATCTAAAATAATAATACAGTATATACAATTGTATGAAGGTGAAATGTAGCAATAAAACTTATCGCTTGTCATTGGTCAGGTGGTTCGACTCCAATTTTTGACATCTACATATATCACAGGACATGTTTCTTCACAGGAAGAAACGCCATTAAACGCCATTTGTGAGACGAGATGTAGTATGTGATAAGATAATGACTGCAAGCGACAGGTTTAACAGTAATGCGTGCAGTTAACCAATTATTATATAGTATATTATTACACCGTATGTGCAGCAGCTGTCATTTGTTGTGAAGGAGATGGCGGCTTCAAACGTGAGCGCCAGTTATGATAACTTAACAAACGGCATTAGCAGCACCTACAGCAATGAAGAAATTGGTCAAAAACCTTCGAAAGTTAACGGAAAATTGTCAAATCCAATTTTTTTACCTTGTCCTAATTTAATTGGTTTCACAGATCCTGACATACACAACTGTGTAGTTAGTGATGAAGAAGGTTCGTCCAAAATGAAAAGAAAAATATACCGACGGTCATTATCAGTATCGGATATTTCTTACAGTTATTCAGAAAGTTTAACAAATAAACACAATGTGTCGAGTGAAAACGGAAATAATGAAGTGAGCCAGGATTTGAGCAAATCAAAAGAGGACTCATCAATAAGCTTTAAAGGATTTTCAAAGCAGCAAAAACTCACATTAGTATTTTTAGCATTAATTAATTTCGGTGCCTATTTAAGTATGTCAGTAATTGCTCCTTTTTTTCCTATTGAGGTAAGAATTCATTTTCTTTTACCATATCTTTACAATATCATCACGTAACGATGCATTTGTTGACGATTAAAGTTGTGTAAAAATAATTACAGGCTGAAGAAAGAGGCATGCCATTATCAATTACCGGTTATGTATTTTCCATTTATGCCTTAGTGATGTTTCTAGTATCACCACTATTAGGAAAAACGGTAAGATTAGTATATAAATATTAGTTATATAATAGGCAGCAATTTGTCCAATTTTTCCTCGTGTGGAGTTCTGGATGACCTCCTAACTGTCACTATCTAATGCCCTGTCAATTTCTGTCTGTGTCTTGCATTTCAATTATTCTTCTGCTTATTCCTTCCTGAAATTCCGGAACTCATGGGTACTCAACCCTGTCATAGGCAGGGTATTAGGTAGTAGTCATCATCATACCCTTATCCCCACCTGTGGCAGGGTCGGGTCTGCCGGTTCTAGTCCTCCACTCCCGCCTATCTCCTGCCAGGTTACCGTCCACCCCACACTCTACCATATCGTTACGAACAACCTGCTCCCACGTCTGCTCTGGTCTCCCCCTGTCCCGGGTGCTTCCAACCATCTGCATTCCTGTAATGGACCTAACGAGCTCTTCCTCCCCTCTTCTCATTAGATGTCCATCATCACCATCATGCCCTTATCAGACCTGTGGCGGGGTTGGGTCTGCGGGTTCTAGCCCTCCACTCCCGTCTGTTTCCCACTAGGTCCCCGTCCACCTCACACACTGCCATGTCCCTCCGGACAACCTGTTCCCACGTCTGCTTCGGTCTCCCCTTACCCCGGATGCTGCCGACCACCTGCATTCCTGGAATGCACCTAACGAGCTCCTCTTCCCCTCTTCTCATAACGTGTCCATACCACCTCAGCCTATTCTCCCTCATTTTTTCTGCAATGTCCACCACCCCCAGGCTACCTCTAATATACTCGTTCCTAATTCTATGTGCTCTCGACACCCCACTCATGTATCGCAGCATTCTCATCTGGGCTACTCGCATTCTCTTGACGTGGCTCTCTTCCTCACTGTCCAACACTCTGCTCCAGATAGTCTAGTCTAACCACTGTCCTGTAAAACATCCCTTTCAACTTAATCGGGATCATCCTATCACGCAGGACCACACTTGCCTGTCTCCATTTCAACCATCCCTCATTGATTTTATGGTCCACATCCCAGTCTACCTCCCCATTGCTTTGGAACTACGGTAGTTAGTAGTAATAGTAGCAATAATAATAATAGGTGGTATATATTTTTTATTGAATAAAATATCTTTTTGTACATTTTAGATTACGAAAGTGGGAGTCAAATTCACCTTCATTGTAGGAGTATTTCTATCTGCAGGTTGCAATATACTTTTCGGGTAAGTGCAAAGGCCAAAATGATGTACTGTATACAGTGTATTTTACTTTAGATACCCTGCATATACACATTAATGCAGGATGGCTGAAGTGGAGGCAGGCAAGTGGGGTCCTGTGCGACCGCCGGGTCCCATTAAAGTTGAAGGGCAAGGTATACAGAACCGTTGTTAGGCCGGCTATGCTGTATGGCTCAGAGTGTTAGGCAGTTAGGAAGAACCATGAAAAGCAAATGCAAGTGGCCGAGATGTGAATGCTGCGCTACATGTGTGGGGTGTCAAGATCCGACAGAATTAGAAACGATTACATTAGAGGTAGCTTGGGGGTGGGAGATATTGCAGAAAAGATGAGGGAGAATAGGTTGAGGTGGTATGGGCATGTGATGAGGAGGGGACAGGAGGAGCTGACTAGGTCCATTGTGGGACAGCAGGTAATTGGGGGCACCAGAGGTAGAGGAAGACCAAAACGGACGTGGGAGCAGGTGGTGCAGAAGGACATGGAGGCGTGTGAGGGCACCAAGTCTCCACCAAGTGGAGGATTAGAATCCACAGACCCGACCCTGCCTCAGGTGGGAGAAGGGTGAGATGATGATGATGATACCTTGCATATACACTTTCATCATGTTGTGAAATCTCGAAATAAAGTTCTAAAACTTCAGACAACTTATTCATTTAAGGCACATAGCTTAAAAAGTTAGTAAACAGTCGACGTGATAATTTGTTATCAAAGATGACAGCTAAAGATATGAATATCCCTACATACTGTAATCGTTTCTGTACTGACTGGCAGATAACACGACCTTACATTATATAGAAACAACAATTCCTTCACCAAAAATCAGTCTCCTAAGATAGCAATTGGGTGTAGTTACGTAACACATAAAATTGTTTTATTACCTTCAAAACTTTAAAGGGCACTAGACTACATTGATGACGTTACCATCTTCACAGTGTATTGTTTTATCTTGAGAAGCGCTGAAGCATTTGGAGCAGCTGCGTTTGTAACGGCGTCTTTTACATTTGCAGCTGAAATTTTTCCAAACAATTTAAGTGCAGCAATAGTAAGTTTAA
>JAAFCE010008426.1:0-14779 GCA_013389805.1 Trigoniulus corallinus
CTATCTTCATTCCTATTTAAAAATATTTGGGGCGCACTTTCTTTGAAGTGCTCCCCTTTGGCCCGGCCGTGGTATAATTGAATCAATGCAGAAAGAGTGCCTCTGCATGGGACTACTACTCGGTATACACACCTCTAAGCAGTTCACTTCCGGTTACTCATGCATCTAGCGACACCAGTTTGAGTTGATGTCGTCTGCATTTCAAGTGCTGATATTTTGCGGCGACTATAAGTGGTAAAATGTTAAAATACAACAATATTTATAAGCTTGAGGAAACTCTGTTGAAAGCAGTACAATATGAACAACGTAGGACTCTTCTAAAGAAAAGTCAGTCACCGGAAGAAAAAGGAAACATGCCAGTCTTTCAATATGCACCAGACGACTTAAAACCCAAATCTAGAGTATATGTGTGGGGTTTTGCACAATATGGAGCATTAGGAATTGCGAGTTATGTCAAACCAAAAACCAAACCTCTTTTGGTGAAACAGCATCGTCCAGCAAGATTAAGCTTTGCCGAAAAGCATGAGGTACCTATTGAAATGCATTTTTGTTTTTCAGAATATAAATTTGCTCTTACATATCCTGAAAGTGTTATCCCACAAAACTTTCATCCATTTGTCATTTTGTCAGGTTACTGATATAGCTTGTGGATATGGATTTACAGTATTTGCAGCTAAGTCCAAAACGTCGTCTTCTCAAGTCTTTGGCACAGGTCTAAATACTGACTCACAGATTGGTTATCATGAAGCTTACATAGGTACTCTAAATCCTCCACATTCATTTTCGGCATTTCCGCCACATAAATTTATTTGAGAGTACAGTTTATATGTTATTTTATTCAGGTCGTCCTTTGGAAATTGTTATTCAACCAGCCCCAATTGAAATGGCACTTAATACTCCGTCAGTGACTAAAGTTAAGCAAGTTGCTTGTGGTAGAGCTCACACTTTAATTTTAACAGATAAAGAAGGAGGTATGTAGCCTACCAGATTTCGGTTTTACTTTTCTTGACAAGAAGAAGGACCCTAGGTTACAAACTATTGCATGATGTTACTCCTATTAAATGATCTCAAACTCCCATACCCTTATCCCGCCTGTGGCAGAGTCGGGTCTGCGGGTTCTAGCCCTCCACTCCTGCCTATCTCCTACCAGGTCCCCATCCACCCCACACACTACCATATTCATACGCACAACGTGTCCCACGTCTGTTTTGGTCTTTCCCTGCCCCGAGTGCTTCCAACCACCCGCATTCTCATGATGGACCTAACAAGCTCCTCTTCCCCTCTTCTCATTGCATGTCCATACGATGTCCCCTACCCCCAAGCTACAATATCAGCATTCCCATCTCCGCTGCTTGCCGTGGCTCTTCCTCACTGCCCCAATGATGCTCAATGTATTGCATAGCTGGCCTAACCACTGCCTTATAAAACTTCCCTTTCGTGTTGACTGGGACCCGTCTATCACATAGGACTCCAGGGAGCAGTAAATTGCGTTGGAAACACCGGTTCCCGTCTGATCACTGAAGTAAAGCAACGCAACCCCAATTAGTACTACCATGGGTGGCCGCTTGGGAAAACTGGGTACCGCTAGTATCCAAAAATCGTCGCATTGGTGTAGTGTCTGTACAGTCTGTGCATCAGTCCTACTCAGTGGACGGGGCTCTAATGACCTTGTAGTTGAAGGGCCATAAAGCACCAACAAACAAACAACAACAAACACAGGACTCCACTGCAACCATCCCGCATTGATTCTGTGGGTAACATCTGAGTCCGTCTCCCCATTTCTCTGGAACACTGATCCTAAGTACTTATCTCAAACTCCTACTTGAAAGTTAATTCCTACAATTAAAATATCACTTCTTTAAAAAAATACTTATCACAGTTGAGAAATGTAAATTTGTTCTAGTTTTTAGTCTTGGCAATAACGCGTATGGTCAATGTGGAAGGCGAATTATTGAACAGGAGAATTACAAGTAAGTGCTATTGAAATGTCTACATTTATTTAAAGAATGCATTTGAGGAATATCACGTTTTACATGTCTGTTTAGAGGAAGTTGTAGAATAAATAGGATAAATGTTGACCAAGACGTAACCCAAGTAAGTAGTTAATTAACAGAATCTAGTCTTACGAAGTCATATTTTGTACAACTTTGTTCTCCTAGATCTTATGTGGTCAAGACAATTCCTTCTTTCTTACAGCCCAAGGCGAGGTCTATACGTGTGGTTGGGGAGCAGATGGACAGCTAGGTATGCAAATGATGTAAAAAAAAACGTAGTGCAGTTCAATTATGAATATGAGTGAGTAATTTACTTAAAATTTTAAAGGGACTGGCCACTATAATAGTGAATGGAAACCTTGTCCAGCCCGTGGAGATATTGAAGGTGTGAAAATTATAAAAGCTTCATGTGCTGGAGATTGTGTCCTCGCTCTGTCTGGTATAATACTTAATATTGAGAACTTAAGAAACATAAAGGGCACATTTCAGATAATGATATTCGTTTCTAGACAAAGGCGAAGTTTTTGGATGGGGAAACTCGGAATATGGTCAGTTACTTACTGGAGTCCACGAACAACAGGTATGTGAGAAGTTCTTCAAAGAAGGGAAGAAGAGTTTATAAAATTAACATTTGTTTTCCAGATATGCATTCCTCGACATCTTCCACTAGAAAACTGTGGAAAGATAGTGGATGTTGCATCGGCAGGAACGATGTGTGCCGTCTTAAACAGTAATAAACGCACGATGAACACTTATAATGTATACCAGACATTTCTTAAAATACAATTCACCTTCTGAATTTAGGTAGTGGTCAAGTGTATGTTTGGGGTTATGGCCTTCTTGGAAAAGGTCCGAATGTCCAGCACTCAACTACACCAACTCCAATCCCACTTACACTGTTTGGTTGTAACGAATTCAGCCCAAATTCCAAAGTGACGCAATTAAATTGTGGATTGAATCATTTTGCCGCCATCACTAGTAAGTTTTAATTATTTGAAAGCCTTTGAATAGTCGTACTACCGTCTTTCAAACCCTCTTTAACAGATGAAGGGTCACTCTACATGTGGGGACGAAACAAGATGGCTTGTCTTGGATTTGGACATGATAACGATCAATTTTTCCCACTCAGAGTAAGTAGGGCCTTCATTGAACGGTGGTCCCAGTGCCCATTCTTGTTCACAGTATACGTCTTATTAGGTTTCAGTTCCTGCCAAAGTGACAAAGGTTTCTTGTGGAATCGATCATACAGGAGTTATCTGTAAATCGTTAAGCTGACAATAAAGTCGTTTTCAGAAATGATGACTACTACTACTACTACTGTACTACGTGACTAGTGGTTAGCACGCTCGGCAACTGCGCCAGTAGTTCTAGGTTCGGTACAGGACCGAGGTGGGTCAGCTTCTTTTGGGCGAGAGAGAGAGGCTGCGACTGTGCCTTCTTTCGGATGAGAAGTAAAACAGAGGTCCCGCGTAGGTGTACGATGGCCCTTACACGTAAAAGAACCCTCTCTACTACGCAACGGGTAGACGAGGCAAAATTTCCAGGTGTAGGAGCTCGCCCCCTCCCCCCTGGCGGCGGTAGCATTCCCCAACGAACACTAGACCGACGATAAATAAGCGTAGGGGTGCAGCTTAGGCCGGCAACCGCCTGCAGAAAAAAAAAACTATCACCAATATATCGCCCGGTGTCCATTCAGAGGGACAAGATGGGTTCCCTGCCGTAGACGGGAAAAGAGCTTGGACTTGCTTACTATAAGTTGCGAGAGTGGCTGTATTAACGTTGGACACACCAGTTCTCGTCTGATCACTGAAGTTAAACACCGCAACCCCAGCTAGTACTAGCAAGGATGACCGCTTGGGAGCACCGGATACTGCTAATACCCAAAATTGTCTACACAGGCGGCTCCTGGGACAGAAACCAAGGCGACGAACTTCAGAGTTACTTCCCCGCCTTGCAGTCTAGCCATCATTTAAATTAAAATGTTCATAGTTCTGGGATTCCCAAACTTCTGACAGGCGCGATCTTTTCTAAATGTGGCTTTCTCGAAACCCTGTTGCAGAGCCATAGCGATGCATTGGCATGCCAAGGGCGTGAGAACAATGGGCGATGGACCCACCTCCCTTGGGCACCTTAAAATCACGAGCCAAGTCAGTGCATTAGAAATACGCAGTGGACGGGGTTATAATGACCGTTGCAGTTGAAGGGCCCTAAAACAACAAAACAAGATTATGAATTTCACAATTTGAAGGTATCATTTTTTATTGGATGCAAACAAATTTCACATATCCTTTAAACCTGGGTAACAAAACTGGTAATAAACTAAGCCATAAACCTCTCTGCAAGTATTCTACTTAACGGATTATGCTAATCAAAACTTCAACGTCAACAGAATTTAAAAACGTGATTTGCATCGTCCTAGTTACAAATGACAACTAGATCCTGCATTAACGTGAACAGATACAGAGAACTGTGGTTAGAATTATATACCCTTTTTTTAATATTTTACGTAAACCACAGGAACCAATGGAGTGGAGAGTTTATATAAGGTCAACATCATGTTTTTTTCTCCAATATTCTGCATTTATAGTTTGCAAGACTAGCAACACACCAATTTACTGTAACTCCTTCTCAATCTTAATCATTTCGCGGATACCATCATTCATTTCTTTCACAGCTTGGAACTCAGTTAATCCCATACGACGTTTGTTAGAGATGTCATAAACGCCTCCAACAGATTCAGTGTGCTCACCAGCAGTTCCTGCAATTGCCACATCAAAAAAAGAAACCATTAAAAACCAACAACTTCACAAATCATGTTTAAAAAGATGGCTAAGGAGTTCACACCTCTAACTTGCAAGTTGAATTTGCTAGCAACACCCTCCAACTTCTGACGATCAGCAGCCAATTTTGGAAGCTTGATGTGCACACTAGCACGCACAGTGGTACCCAAGTTGGTAGGGCAGAAAGTCAAGAAACCCAAGCGGTCATCGTGTGAGAAGGGTACTCTCTTCTCAATTTCATTCACAGCCTTCAAAAAAAAAAATGACAAACGCTTAGAACATCAGGCCATCTCAATCGTTAAAGACAAAGCTGCACCAAATTGTACTAACTGAAACCAATCTCCTGTAAACTTCACCCAAGTTGCCTCCCATTTGCATGGAAATAATACGCAAGTGATCCTCTTCATTAACCCACACTAAGAAAGTCTTGTTATCGTTGTGGAAGATACCACGACCAGTGGGCCAGAATCGGCACGCGTTAGCGTGTTGCAAAAATCTATCGCCTTCCTTAAACAGGAAATGATCATCAATCAGCTTTTGTTGCACTTCTTTGGTCATTCCCGTCAGAGGATAGTATGTCCCCTTAAGTTCTCCTGTAAGTGAACTCAAGGTCGATGAAACCTTATCTTCCATTTCTTTGTATTGCTGAAAGTACACAAAACCGTCAAAACTTAGAAAAAAAATATCTGCAGAACCATGTAAAATGAAATCTCCATGTCTGTTACCTCTTCAGTCAAACAAGGATTGAATGGATAGCCTTGCAAACTGCGACCACAACGAACTCTTGTCGAGATGATGAAAGCCCCTTCAGGATCCAAATCGGCGAAAGTTTCAACATCACCGAAGTCCTTTGGAGGATGCTTATCAGTGGACTTGAAACCTCCATGGTAGTCTTCAATAATAGGATTGAACAAATCGGCAAAAAGGGTGTAACTTTCAGCATCGGGAGCATAAACACCAACGCCTGAATCCAGATTGGCATATCCTAAAATTAAAGAATAATATCCTTGAGTCATTAATCGACGAAACAAGGGACATGAAGTTCAGAGCAGACACATACAGCCTCTTTAAGACTTGCGCACCTTCCTTGCATACTTTACAAACAGAGACTAACTACAATAGCCTTGAAAATTGAAGAGCCTGTCTGCACTATGTCACAGCTCTACAGATTATACTCCGGTTTCAAAGTTTCAATTCAGCACAATTCATTCGCCCTCCTTTCAAGGTCAAGAAATTCGCAAACTTAACAAATGTTACCAATAGCACATCGAGATCCTTCCTGCTCAGTACAGGAATAGCCATAATAATATGATGCCTTAACACATCGCCATTTTAGGACAACACAAGAAAGAACACACAAGCACCTCTTTACCCTAGCATTATATACTATTTTGAAACCATCGTGATGCTGAATTAAAACAAAGCGTCAGAATAAATCTAATCCGCCGTAGTGCCCTTCACCGTGAACTTCAAATTCTGGACCAGGGGTAATCTGCATCTTTTAAAGGCGTTTATTTTCGTGTTTAGATCATTCTGCATAAAATTCCTGAAATAACCAAGCTAGTTCACTTTGAAACGTTACCGCACCTTTAAGTTAATACGACAGTAGTAGCAACGCAGCTGCCAAATATTTGGACCAAGCTAAAAATAGCCATTAGGGGGTACAATAGCAATTCAGTGAAGATGCATCAGACTTTAGAAAGACGCATCAGACTTCATGATTAGTTACAACAACAAACTTTCACTTATTTGCAGACCAACTTCAAATACACAAATTCCAGATGGTATCGTATGGAATTATATCAGAAATTTTGGGAGCAGGGTCAAGTTGGCTTACGTCACTTAAGACTTGCAGAGCCCCAGCAAACACTGAATCTACAACGATAAAATATTATTTGAATTAACCTAACATTAGCTCTTACAATTTCTAGTGAACGAGTACAGCAGCTTCACATCTACCATTTTTCAAACAAATGCTTGCTTCAAGGTCTACGATATCAGCTGCCAACTTTGTACAACTCCATATTTGCATTTCGAATCGATATTGATTCAGTAAAGTAAATTCAGTCCTCGTTCCCAGCCATACTTTACTTGGAATAGGGTAGAAAAATACAAAACCGGCTTTTATTTCTGCGCGACAAAATAGTCATCCTTTGGTTCAAAATTTTGCCATCAGGAATTAAGTCTTTAAATTCTCACACAATGGGAAAATCTGAATAAAATTAACTAATGCTCAATTTATGCTACCGTGAGGTGCCTTTGTTGGACAGCAAAGCCACAAAAACCGCACACAATTCCTCCTTTTGTCTGCTTGATAATATAATACTCTCTTATCTTTTGTTCTCTATTACAAAAATATGCAGAAATTTTTAAGCCATACTTCCTTTTCAACAACAAAAAAGTCCTTGTCGAATCGGTTTGCATTACGTGATAACTCAATGCTTTCAAATTATCCTTTTTCAACCAAGCCTCTACACCACCTCGTTGGAAAAACGATGTCTTAACACAAAATTAGCTTCTACTGATCTGGAGGAATAATTTGGAGGAACTGGGATGACAAATTTACAACTTTAAATTATATAAACTGTAATATTTTACAAATTAAGTTTATTAACCCCACAACGAGGTGAAAAGTCCATTAAAGAAGGCACTCCAGCGTCAACATGCCGTTATCAGTCTGTAACCTTAAACTCAAATTCTGATTAACCATTACCGTGTTTAAATAAGACAAATTTCGGCACTTTTTATGGCGTAGCTAAATCTATCAGACAAGATTATTAACTGTCACGTTAAAGCACAAACCTTACAGAAATTCTTCTTAGGACAAATTATGCACGTAATGACTCATTATTATTTCTAGCGAAAACTAATTCTTGTTACCATTGACTTCCTGCAGAGTGTGAGTCATACATTCATTGAAAATAATTATTCTAGACCATCATTATTACCTGAAATAAATGAGGCATTACAGGGAAGTACTGGCAAGTCCTAGTAGGGAGGGACGACATGAAGATTACACCAACCATCCCCTTAAATTTCACTTGCTTTATTACTTGAGCAGGAGAGGCAGAGAACATGGCAAGTTAAAAAAAATTATGTTCAAATCGATTCACTAAAGAGCTCATTTAATATGTCTTCAAAGGACGTTATCTGCCAACATGATTAATAATATACAACTATAAGGATTTTTATGGTAAACTTCCAAATAACTATGCTTGCTCCGACAATTTCCCCATTGCAGACAGTGAGATCATCCCGGTATCCATTCAAAATGATCATTTTGCAATTCTCAAAGGCATATCAAAAACCCCTTTTCAACCTTTTCCAAAAGGGTGTTTTGCCAAGTTTACTACGTGAGCCTTTCCAACATAAAAAAATAATCATATTACAAAGCCGGTTTCCACCCAATCGAATGAGTCATTTTATAAGAAGCAATTTAATGCATTATTGCAAAGACTTCCTCAAAGTAAGAATATTATTGAAGTCAATCTAAAGAGATAGATACCGCAGCTATGGTGCTTAGATGTGGAAGAATTTGCTTTCCCTTTTAATTTCGAGGTATTGCTTTCAATAGCTCAAGAGTGTTAGCTGTGATTACAGCCGCAATTGCGCCTACATTTTTTAAAAAAATAAATATTTATTTATTTATCCAGACAAAACTCACCTGACTGCACTACATCCAAAAGGGTAGCGCCCATGGCGGTCTTCTTAGTCTTTAATTTATCGAGAACATCTTTAGTCAAGTATTTCTTAAGGAGAGACTTGCACTCGGCGGAATTTTGGAGCTTTTCATAACCTTCCTCGAGTTTTGTAACGACTGCTGGATCCGCCATTGCTGCAGACTTTGACTGAGACGCGTTCCTACAAAACCAGAGACAAAGAGAGCAAGTGAGCGACGACGTTACACCCACCAAGTTATACACCGGCACGAGCACGTGGTTCGAGGGGTGGAGACAACGGAGGGCCAAAGCAAGACGACCAATCATGCTTCACCGTGAACATTTCGAATTTCAATACCACACTCTAATTGGTCAGACCCTCTACGCGGCTCCAAAGTCGGAAGAATGGGGAATAACGAGGGTCGCTCAAAAAAAGCTTGAAGGTATACAAGCTATTTAACTAGTGCTACGCTAAATTCACAAATATTTCCAATCACACCCCATGAAATACAACAGACAGTATGTGCGGAATAATATCTGTAGAGGATACGTGCTAATTTACGTATTTGTGCATTAGAAACCAGTTTTTTTTATAAGCATCTACAGTATACCGGCAGACGTGCGGAGATGCATAGTTCTCTCTTTGTAGTCGATACGCCCTCTAAAAGTCCTCTACGTGTCATTGCTCTTCTGGAATATTTCAAGTGTATGCCCACTCGGTGCTTTCAACAGCTAATCATACTCTGCTCTAAAGAAAATTTGTTAGCTGTATTCGACATAAAAATTAAATAATTGAAGTAATCATCAGTGGCGACTAATACTGCACATTCATTGACGCAACCCAACCCACTTTCTCAGCCTACTAATACAGTATACAGCACGTCAATACTCCCGATTACACTAAGGTTCTTATCTAGAAAAAATAGAGTATGTCTACAACGAAATGTGGTCTATCAAGTCTAACTATTAACACCATAGTACCCTTAAACGATGTATCCAAAGTTATTCAAAATTGAAAGGTTGAAAGACACTAGACACGATCGGGGCAGTAGAAATGGGTCATTCTAAAACCAACATACAGTATGAAGAACTGAGTCGTTTAACATTCATTCGCATCAGTGAATAGCATTTCATTTGTCATGCGAGTGTAGAGGATTCTCATTAATTAACCTTAGGTACACATACTCACTTGCAGTGCATTGAAAATGGATCCAGGAAAGAAATTCTTTCACCGAGACAAATGCATTGGGGCAAAGAACGCAAGATGGATGACCGTAGAGGTGCTTTGGTGGGGGCGAGGCAGAGAAAGTGGCTTCCTCTAATACAGTACATTATGTCTGATGCTCTCCAAATAAAAACGGCAATAAATTAATTATAAATAATAGATACTTAGACCGGGAGTTAGCAAAGTTATTTCTCAACATTTCAAGCTTTGTCAATGACAACGACGTTCAGTGAAAGAACAAAACGTTCTATTTGAAGAACGAGATTTCCCATAATTACTAGTTAGGCTTACAGTAGCGTCTTTCTTTTTTAGAAGGGCAACTCAAATGTTACGAACTATCATTCCAACACTTTCATCTCTAGATATTGTGCCACTTCAAGATATAAAAAGAGCTATTTCTACAAAATATTATACAAGAACTGTAAGTGATATCTAAAGACTGATAAATACTACAAGAAAGAAGATGAAGAAGAGTACATGTTTCCTGCTGCCAAACTCGGCACACACGTCCGAAGCTTTTCCTGTTCCAGTTGGCATAAGTTCAAATCTTTTAATTCGTTTTCAGCAGATTCACTCAACCTTGAACCAGAAACCAATATTAAAAAATTAACCATCCTATAAAAAAACTGGTCTTATCCACAATAAGGGGATATTACAGGAATAAAAACGCCTTGAGGGAAAAATTTTTAAATGTACATTGAGGTAGTTGAGCGCTTGACCTACAAGAGTGCAACGGATCGTGAAGTATATCATAAATTTATATTTTTGTACCCCAATAGGTAAATTATTATCAAGTAGTCTAAGATGACTGCCCAACGACTACTGGATTCAAACCAGTTAAATTTTGGAGCTAGAAGAGGTAATTATGTAATTCTTATTAACTGGAGATGACGTTAAATTAATTATCACAATTTCGAATGGTGCTATAACATGTTGAAGTCATTAGTAAAACTGCTTGCACATGAATGCAGGCGTTCATCATACGTTTCAACAGCATTTTCAACTATAAGTATTTCAGATCGAATGATTAATTTATTAATCTTTGATGGAGTAAAGGAAAGAGGAATACTGACTGCTCACTTTCTGCACGGATGGATAAGCTTACAAATAAAATATTTATTTGATTTTATGCAAATTGAGCAGCTAAGGGCCTTCTGTAATGGGTGAATGTCATCGTGAAAACCAGAAAGACACCGTTGGATTCCTCTACTACAGCTGAAAGAAATCATAGGCCTTAGAATTAGCTAAGGGGCCTAGTAAACTACCACTTGATGGTGAATGAACTGTTAAAGCTGGTTCAGAATTGCAGAGACTCTTCTTTACCATGAAGGTTATTCATGCTCTAACACTCATTTCGACTCTTCAAGTAAGTATTGTACAGTACTAAATATAAAAACCTCAGAGATTTCATCTACAGGTACAATAAAGAAAAATTTCCGTAGATAATTTGCCAAAGCAGCATCTTGCTAATGTCAAATCTCTTGCAGGCAGTTACAACCAACGAAATCTGAATATCCAGTCCAACACCTACTTAAATGTTACTAGTACAGAGAAACAAAGTAATTATTACAATTTATTGGATTTTAACAACCTGACAAGTCATCGACACAGGAGGGAACCTGAAAGCTGCTCTACACAGGCATTAGTTGGCATACATACCGTATCTAGAGATGTTCCTTACAATGAAGAAAAGAAAACAAAGGATCAATGCGAATACCTGTCAATGCTTAAAAAAATGGTAACACTGAGGTACGATGAAGATGCTAAGTGACAAACAACTAATATTATTTAACTAATAGTAGTGCGTGATAGTTATCTTGAGCAAAACAATTTCCTAGAGGAATTATGTGCTGTAATGTGGTTTTCAACGATTAATTATATACGTATATGCAAAACACACAAAATATTGTCTATGTTAAAATCGGTTTCTGACCCATTGCAACACGAACAGATGCAACCCATTGTCTTCTACAAGGTTTTTTTTCGCCTCAAAAATCTCCTTATTCAAATTTCAACCAAAGTGATGGCAAAGCAGTATCTATAACAAGAAAAACAGCAAACGATAATAGTAAAATCTAACATTTACTGATAAGGATTTAAAAATAATTAATAGTTTTCTCTTACAGCAAATCAGGCGGAAAAGTAACTAAAGATATTTAACGATAAGAATCGTGTGACTCATTAAATTTAGATATTAAAATTATATCTTCTTTCATTTTCGCATTAAGTATACAAAATTAATATCAGACTTTTTTTTTCTTATAAATATCAGAGATATCGATAAATAACTCTTAAATGTTATATTTTAGAGATCAGTTACTCAAGCGAACAGGGGCATTAAGGAGGAACCTCCAGGGAACCTCACACAATTCTTATCAGAAGTTGTTGCCAGACACAAAGCCGCAATTCCTTTAAAAAAAATTCTTGGCATTCAACTTTCATAACCAGTTAATGTCATGCAAAAACACGGTAATTACGTAGGAGTAACTTTAAATATCAAATTACGATGTCTTCTTGCGAGAAAGAGCAAACAAAATTAAAATGTAAAAATTAATTCCTGCAGGAAAAAAACGTCAACGTAATTTGGAGAGAGAGAGAGAGGAACTCGAAAGCCATGTACAGTACTACTAAAAGTAACTTAGATCCTCATTGTTCCTATCTTTTTTCCGCCTATGGTAGGGTCTGATATTCATTTGTTCTTGTATTTTCACACAGCATGCTGCCGACCTTCTTGGAGCGGCTGTATGCGTTGGAAACGCCTTTTGTTGTTGGTGTTTTAGGGCCCTTCAACTACAAAGGTCATTAGAGCCCCGTCCACAGCATAGTTATTATGCAGAGACTGCACAGACACTACACAAATGCGACGATTTTTGGGTATTAGCAGTACCCAGTTTCCCCAAACGGCCACCCATGTCAGTACTAGCTGGGGTTGCGCAGCTTAACTTCAGTGATCAGTCGAGAACTGGTGAGTCCAACGCCATTCGCCGCTCCCGTTGAAAACACCAGTTCTCGTCGGATCACTGAAGTTGAGCAACGCAACCCTAGCTAGTACTAGCATGGGTGACCGCTTGGGAACACTGGGTACCGCTAATACCCCAAAATCGTAGTGTCTGTGCAGACTCTGCATTAGAACTATGCAGTGGACGGGGCTCTAAAGACCGTCGTAGATGAAGGGCCTAAAAACACCAACAAATCAAAATCAATCAACCGAACTTCTTCCTGTTGACAATTTCTATTACCAACACCAGGGTCGAGCACTTACACCCCTAAATGTTCAGTTGATCTCTGAAATATTTGACTACGTACACGTAGAAAAGATTCTTTGCCGTGCAGTGGTGACAAGGTACACATCACAAGAGACTACTGCTTTGCTTCCCGACCCGGGACGGAACCTTCGGCAAAGCAGCCATTCACCTCAGCTAGGACCAAACCTACAATCATGGGCTCCCGAAATTGAGGCACGTAACCACTAAAATGGTTTTAATCCGTTAAAAGGTAAAATAAAATCTTAATCACAAGAGTCGATGTTTACAAGATATTATAGTCGACACTCATCTTTATTTTGCAGATCCAGAAATTTGGGAAAAAAAAATTTTCCAGGAAAACAAGTGCCAAGCCCCCAATCAAGTGCCAAGTACACAGAGGGAGAGGTCTAGAAGTTAGACAGAGCACCCGAAAAAACAATTAGCAGAAGAAGGGGGTGGATGAGAGGTCAGTTTGAGATCTAAAGAAGCCTAAACTCGTTTATCCTAAATTAAGGGTTGTACAAGACAACTTCAGTAACAAGGCAAGTAATCTTGGATCAGGATGAGTCATCGGATGGTTAGGAGAGGACGGTAGAGAGAGAGAGAGAGACATGTCTGAAAAACTTTCAAGACATGAAAATAACACTACTTATAATTTGTTTTTAAATTCTCTATTTCAAATATTTGTCAGACTAACAATTGTTTTCTAAAAACATGACACGAATTAAAACTAATTGAGGATATTTGTTAACAAATATTTTGAAAACACTTTGGTGAATAAAAAATAGATATCACGTATCTATTTATGAAAAAATCTAAGAGAATTTTTTTTAAACATCTCCGTGTCGACAACCCATACCGTAACACCCCCCTCTCCATTCCACTCCAGTATGATCTTTCACCTGGGTGATAAGATTACTTTTTGTGCATTCATTTTAGTAGTATTATCTCAAATAACGTTACACCGGCTGACAAAATGCTACTTCCCTACTAGAAAATAGCACATCAACAGTGTTTGCCTTAAAGTTTATTTCTACCAAGAAATGTCTCGGTGAGTACCAGTGCGTCTCAATTTTTTCCGACAAAAAAATAGGACGTGTTTATAATGATGGGACAATTTAAAACACCAGTTTACGGGTTTGTCAAAGGTAATAACTACCACAAGGTTGAATACCCCGACTTAGTTCTGTTCGTGTTTTAGGTTTTGTTTTCGTTCGTTTGTTGGTGCTTTTTAGGGCCCGTCAACTACAAGGTTATTAGAGCCCCGTCCACTGCGTAGTTCTAATGCAGAGACTGCACAGACACTACACCAATGCGACGAATTTTCGGGTATTAGTGGTACCCAGGTTTCCCAAGCGGCCACCCATGTAGGGTCCGTTCTAAGGGGGAGGGGGCAACCCGGACATTTGTCCGGGGCGTCATAGGTGCTAGAGCAGGCGGTGACCCATGTTAGTATTAGCTGAGGTTGCGTCGCTAAACTTTAGTGATCAGACGAGAACTGGTGTGTCCAACGCAATAAGCTGTTCCCTGAATGTCCCTGACTCGCCTTGGTAGCGTGTTCGGCGACTAGTTCTAGTGCAGACTGGCAAGACACTACACTAACGCGACGATTATTGGGTATTAGCAGTATCCAGTTTTCCCAAGCGAACACCCATTTCAGTACTAGCTGGGGTTGGGTTGCTTAACTTCAGAAATCAGACGAGTACTGGTGTGTCCAACGCAATAAGCCGCTCCCCAAGTTGGTTAGGGGCTTCCCTCCCTCTCGGCTTATAAAGAAGTCATCTGGCTTCAGTCAGGATGGACCAACCTTCAACCACACACTAGCCAGGATGGACCAACATTCAACCACACACTAGCCAGGATGGACCAACATTCA
>JAAFCE010008431.1:0-11425 GCA_013389805.1 Trigoniulus corallinus
CAAGTACTAGGTGGAAGGCATCGGGCAAGTACTAGGTGGAAGGCATCAGGCAAGTAGGAATTTGGAGGCACGGGGCAAGTATAAATTGGGAGGCACCGGGTAAGTATAAAATGGTACGGCCCCGGGTAAGTACAACATGGGGCCTCTGGGGAAGAACAATTTGGGAGGCCCCAGGTAAGGTATACCTGGTAGCATAGTGTATCAAGAATTAAAAGTTCTGTCAGCATCCTATTACAAATTATATTCTACAGAATTTAAAATCGCTCTTATTCAGTTGGAGGCCATTGGTGGTTTCCGGTATTCTTGCCCCTAAGGCCGGCCCTGCTATTCCTTGTAGAAAGGGCTATGGTGGAAGGCATCAAGGTGGAAGGTGGAAGGCATCAGGCAAGTAGGAATTTGGAGGCACGGGGCAAGTATAAATTGGGAGGCACCGGGTAAGTATAAAATGGTACGGCCCCGGGTAAGTACAACATGGGGCCTCTGGGGAAGAACAATTTGGGAGGCCCCAGGTAAGGTATACCTGGTAGCATAGTGTATCAAGAATTAAAAGTTCTGTCAGCATCCTATTACAAATTATATTCTACAGAATTTAAAATCGCTCTTATTCAGTTGGAGGCCATTGGTGGTTTCCGGTATTCTTGCCCCTAAGGCCGGCCCTGCTATTCCTTGTAGAAAGGGCTATTGTTACTTTCTACTCCATGAGGTGGCGCAGAGGTTCGGTACTCCACGACTGATTCAATGATTCTAGGTTCGATATAGCGCCTTCTGTCGGATGGCAAATCGCCCCTTGGCATCGATGGAGTGTCCAACGAACAGTAGGCCGACAATTAATAAGAATGGGGGTCGCAGCTTAGATCGACAGCCGGCCAAGTAAAAATGCCATTCAGAAAATCGCTCTTAAAACCCAATAGGACAAGAATGAGGGACCCGATCAGATAAGGTAAAAAGGGTTATTACTTGTTTTTGCTTAGCTTCAGTGATCGGACGAGAACTGGTGTGTCCAACGCGATAAGCCGCTCAAGGGTTATTGCAGGTGTACATGTGTATGCCAGCTGCGTGAAAATACCGGCCAATATATAACACCCAGTTGCTGTTGTTGTTGTTTATTGGTGTTTTAGGGCCCTTCAACTACAAAGGTCATTAGAGCCCCGTCCACGGCATAGTTCTTATGCAGAGACTGCACAGATACTACACTAATGCGACAATTTTTGGGTATTAGCATTACCCAGTTTTCCCAAGCGGCCACGCATATCAGTACTAGCTGGGGTTGCGCTGCTTAACTTCAGTGATCAGACGAGAACTGGTGTGTCCAACGCAATTCTCCGCTTATATCACCTAGTGTCCATTCAGAAGGACATGATGGGTGCCTAGCCCTGCCATAGGCGGGGAAAAGGTTTAGGAGCTGCTAGTTACTTTGCAAATGTACATGTGTATGGAATGCACTACACAAAACCCTGGTTTTACTTCCCATTCGGTGGAAAAAATCCGACGTTAGACGAGAGTCGAAAGTAAAATCAGAGGCTGCCAACATTCGACTGAATCAACCACGAGTCACGAGATAACAACGGAAGCATATTCAATCGTTCACTGAAGCCAGGAGTTCAATTTTCAACATGAATAAAATTGCTTGTTTCCCATTCATGGCATTTCGCCTCATCCTTGGTCCATTTCGTTGCTAAATATAGCATATTAGCGGCACCAAATAGGCAACTTAAGGCATCTGAAGTGTTTTCTGAATTACACAGGGTCATCTTGCAGACCTTATACTAAGGAGTCGTGCTTCCATATTTGCACCATATAAAGGCATCGCTGAATTTCTCTGCAGATAACAAGAAACCACCAAGATGGGGCAGGATGGATGCACCAGAATGAGTCCACGAATCAACCCCTCTTTGGAAAGGTAAAGCATTCTTCAAATCCTATTACCAACTTAGATAGGAGCATTTGCTCTACTGAAACTGAAACCACAAGCTACTACCTCGCGCCCGAAGAAACCACACGCTACTGCCTCGTGCCCGAAAAAACCACAGCTCCAACCAGTTTTTAATTCTTGTTTGTGTTTTAGGGCCCTTCAACTACGACGAGTCATTAAAGCCCCGTCCACTGCGTAGTTCTAAGGAACAGTCTACACAGACACTATGACAATTTTGGGCATTCCGTGTTCCCAAGTGGTCACCCATACTACTTTAAAAAGAGGCTGCGTCGCTTAATTTCAGTGATCAGATGAAAACTGGTGTGTGCAATGCAATATTGCCGCTCCAGCTTCAACCAGGACGAACCTCCAACCAGAGAAACACGAGTCAAGGCGTTACCTCTGCACCTCCGAGTATGGCGTCGACCCACTTGCTGGTAAAGACAATTTACAGGTGCTAGGGAGGCGAGTTCCTTCACATGACGATTTTGGAGAGTTCTCTCGGTGCAGCCGAAGTAGTGTGCTGGACGGTTTACGGAAGTTTCGCCCCCGGCATTTCGCCCTCTCAGGGGCAAAATGTTCGGGGGTGAAACGTCCGAGGTGCGAAAAGTACTCAGGGGCGCAATGTCGGGGGCGAACGTCCCGGATCCCGTGCTGGACGACTGTTAGTTGGCAGGTTTCTTCCTGAGGCGAGATCCCACAAGTGAGGTTTCGATCAGATGCCTTCCCGCGTTGCTCTTACAATGTCAAGTGTCTTAACCTGCCAGGTTGAACTCATTTGGTATAAAGAAATAAAGTAACCCTTGTTTAAATCGTTTTGCCAGGTAACTATGCCTTATAATAATTGATATTTTTTTTAGTTTATGTTTTCTGCAGTAAAGTGCGAGTACTCGTATATTTCCTGACTTGCCCAACTCTGATGTTCTAAACGGACCTAGTAGTTGACAACTTTATCCCCTCCTCCTAAAAGGACCATAACTGATGGGGCTACAGCCAGACTTTTATTTAGATTACCTGCATAAAGTAAGAAAAACGAACTCTCTGTGCTGCCCATTGCGTGGAGGGCAAGCCCATCAGGCGTTCTTCGCCTGTAGCAGATGAGCCGCCCAACACAGCACCGCAAATGCTTCTGTGTCACCTGACCCCTGACACCATCATCAACAACATAATAGAATAAAGGGACCACTATGTCATGGGCTCCTAATATGTTGAGGACTTACTACGTGATAAGAGGAGTGAGCTGGACAGAGAAGTGTCCCAGGTTCACGCCAATACAGTGAATTTATTAAACTATTCCGGGTTAGTGTACAGAAGGCAATGGTAGGTGCTTAAGTCGGTAGACCGACACTCCGTGCGCAAATGCATTTCACGTATGAGAATTTTTGGGCATAAACTGTCAATACCTTTTTATTGACAATTTATGATTAGCCCCCTCCCCATAGTTTGAAAGGTTTGTCAATGGCATGCCTCTACCATCCTGAACCCAGGCTGTAATCTAGCAACAGTGGCAACCATTGTTTATTTGTTTAGTTTAACGAAAACTCCGGTATATGTTGTATATCCAGTATTTTGTTAGCTGAGAAGGAAAATAATTTCGTGTTAAGCGATTTTTGTTTCGTGTTAAAAGAAAAAAAAATGTATGGAATTACAGAGTATTTTGTCCGGACCGCAGTGATGTTTCGTGTTAACCGTTATTTCGTGTTAAACGGATTTCACTGTATTTGGCTTTCAGTTGGGAAGGACAGTAAAATAACGGTGACTTACGTTCGAGGGGCAAACTGGTTACAAAGTTGCAAGAGGTAAAGTACTTACGATCAACGTTCCAAAGCAATGGAGAGATACTCTGATGGGACGCGCAGAATCAATGGGGAGGGGGTGGCTGAAGTGGAGACAGGCAAGCAGAGTCCATTGTGATAGGAGGATCCCAATCTAGTTGAAAGGGAAGTTCTACAGGACAGTGGTTAGACCAGCTATGCGGTATGTTTCAGAGTGCTAGGCAGTAAGGAAGAGCCACGTCAATAGAATACAAATGGCCGATATGCGAATGCTGGGGCACATGTGTGGCGTGTCGACAGCTGATAGAATTAGAAATGAGCATACTAGAAGTAGCCTGAGGTAGTGGACACTGCCAAAAAGATGAGGGAGAGTAGGCCGAGATGGTATGGACACCATGAGAAGAGGGGAAGAGGAGCTCGTCAGGTTAATTCCAGGAATGCAGGTGGTCGGTAGCACCAGGTGCACATGGGGACAGGTTGTCCACAAGGATACGACAGTGTGTGTGGTGAGCGGGGAACAGGGCGAGAGATAGACGGGAGTTGAGGGCTAGAACCCGCACACCCTACCATGCCACAGGCGGGATAAGGGTATGATGATGAGGATGTAGTAAGTACCAAGTGTACAAAGTGTACAACCTGCTTTAAAGTTTATGTTGAATTCTAAGTGTTCCATGCCAGTAAAAGTCACAGTTTAGTGTTCCCTGACTTCAAAAAGATTGAGAACCACTGTATTATGGAATAGGTATAAACAATAGTTTGGCATATTATATTCTCAAAACACCCAGAGTTATACAATGTAAAAATAACATAGAAAAGCATATTTTATCTAGTAGTTTGAAAACGAAAAGGAGCAGATTGATGAAACTATGGTGTCTTCTTCTACTGTTATAGACATACTATAGTGTCACAAAAGAAGTTTTTTTCAATGTTGCAAACATCATGAAATTTCCCTGCGTACTCTTACAAGCCTTTCCCATACCCCCAAGAAAAAAAAGGATTCGCATTACAGTCGGACCTCGTTAAGTCGACCTTCCCTAATTCGAGTTACTGGTTAGTCCCTGGCCGAATTCTCGTAAGACCAATGTACAGTACGTCATTTTTCCTAACTCGAAAGCTCCGTAAGTCGAATTTTGTTTTTGGTCCCTTTGAATTCGAAATATCCCGCCTCGGTGGCGCAGTGGGTAGCGTGGTCGGTAACTGCGTCAGTTGCACTAGGTTCGATACTGAACAGAGATGGGTTGGCTTCTTTCGGGAGACAGACGTCGCGAGTGTCCCTCCTTCGGATGAGATGTAAAACCGAGGTCCCGTATGGTGTACAATGTCATTTGAAAGTACCGGTAAAAGAATCCCTTCTACTAAGCAATGGGTAGTAAAAATTGCACTCTGACGTTGGCGGAGTGTCCCAACGAACAGTAGATCGACGATAAATAAACATCTTCGGTCATCAACCGACTGCGGAAAGACACGCAGAGGGACAAGATGGTTGCCAGACCCTGCCATAGGCAGGAAACGGTGTTAGTCGGACCTCGCTAAGTCGAACAGCTCCTACGTGCAGTCTTAATACCTTAAATTTGGCATATGATAGTAAGTGCTCCTTAAGCCCTAAGGTGCACCCTGAGGAGGGCGTACTCTAAGGCTTACGGAACCCCCTTCCCAGTTACACATATTTGCTGTTTATTTGTTTTAAGCTCAAGAAGCAAGTTTCAAAGAGAGATCAACTAAGAGAGACCAAATACAGTAATGTACTTATTGATCGTTTTGTGACTCTCTAAGGAGTTGTGGCCCCAAATAACAGTTGTCAACCAGGTGTCAGCGGACCCCCAAACACCACCAAAAACAACAAGCAAAACACCTCTTCAAAACTCTGAGATTAATCCAGTAAAAAATGACTGTCATAAACAAAAAGTGCAAGTTTGACGATGTACTTTTACCACCTAACAGTGATACAGTAGGTCAATGCTGAAAATCAAATCGAATTTGAAAACCATCAATTTCAAGGGGGAAAACAATCGCCTACACTCCCCTCTCTTCTTTGTTTTTTAAAATTTAAAGTAAAATCGATACACTGCCAAGGAACAGTGCTAGTCCTTCGCCTAACTTTCAACATTTCGAGGTTGAATAAAGATCGTATGGATCAATTTCATCTTATTCTTTATCAACGACAATGTCAAAGTCTTGAAATTCTTCAGGGAATACTGAAATGGGGATACAGGAAGAAGGTAACAAAAAAAAGGATGGCTCCCTCCTAACGTATTTATTTATTTTTGTGAAACTGAGATCACCTTCTGAATTTCTTAATACCATTCTTATTGAAGTACAAACAAACAAAAAAACTATCTGACGCTCACCCTCGCATCTATCTCTTCTGGATCCATGACAGATCCCGACAAATCCAGTTTAAAACAAAAAAAAAAACAGATAAAAGCAGCGATACCCAGAACAGCTAGGTAGCAAAACATGATATCCATTGCTTGATCAAACAATTCCATCAGCGGAAGGAAGACGGAAGTATGCAAGACTTGGATGGCAGCGTTAATACAGGAAGTTCTTGTAAACATCAGGAGGCAGAAATGCAACCAACATGTACAAGTTGTCATATTACTATCCAGAGTCGGATGGCTCTAAGCGCTCCACGTGATCAGAAGCGGGAAATAAAAAGTAGAAAATAACAGAAGTGAAAAGGAAGAACAGGAAAAGTTCGAACGGGAGAACAGAAGGAGTTGATTAGGATAGCAAGACAGAAACATTCTGTTTTCATCTACCCGTTTCCTTCGTCTTACGAAGACTAAGATGACCTTCTTCTTTTCCTGGAGGTAACTTTTGTTTCGTTGGTGTTTTACAGCCCTTCAACTATAATGATCATCAGAGCACCTAAGAGTAGGCACAGACTACGCTGTTACGTCGATTTTTGGGTATCAGCAGTACCCGGTGTTACCAAGCGGTCACCCATGCTAGTACTATCTAGATTTTTTGTTGGTGTTTTAAAGCCCTTCAACAACAAGGTCATTAGAGCCCCGTCCACTGCGTAGTCCTAATGCGGTCAAGTTGCTTTGTACACACCAGTTCTCCTGAGATCACTGAAGTTAAGCATTGAAAACCTATATACGTTAGTACCAACATGGTTGGTTGGTAAACAACGTTGGGTGCAGGAAATTTCCCCTCTCCTGTACCCTCTACATCTACCTCCTCATCTCCTGCGAGCTGCCTCCTAAGGGATCAGCCCGTTCAGCCCACATAACACAGAGACTGTACAGCCACTACACTAATGCGACGATTTGTGGGTATTGGCGGTACCCAGCTTTTCCAAGCGGCCACCCATTTCAGTACTGGCTGGGGTTGCGTTGCTTAAATTCAATGATCAAACGAGAACTGGTGTGCCCACGTCAATACCAACAAGGGTGGTTGGTAAAGAACGTTGGGTGTTGCAAATTAACCCTCTCCTTTGTCCTTTCACCTTCCTCCTCATCCCCCGCGGGCAGCCTCCTAAGGGTTCATCCTGTTATGGCTGCCTGGCTTACTCCCCAACCCACAAACTAATCCAGTCAATCCAACGCAGCTCCCGAATTGTCTTCATCGGTTGACCTGAGATGTACTCACTAGTCCAGAAATTTATTCCTGTACATAACGTTGTGAACCATTGGGCTAAGGTCGACTGAGTTTCAATATAAACTTTCCCCTTCCTTCAAATGACCTTAATCCGAAAGTTGGACCAAGAGTTAATTAAACCACCTTGCTGTATTTGGATCATAGGACGAAAAGGGGCTCAAGTGCCTCTCCCATATGGCGTGCCCAATAACCTGTGAGTGATTGCTCTCTTGACGTCGGCAGATAATCGTAAGGTGGGGTGAAACACAACAGCCCAACCAATGGTCAACCGTTCTGGAAACCAATAACTTTGGCTAGGAGTGAACCTTCTTGCTCACCTTTCATTTTTCAAGGATAATATGAAGGACCAAATCCGATTAAAGTAATATTTTAAAATAACAAAATGCAATTTTAAGAAACATTTCTCAAGCAGCTGAGATGAATTGGTGGTCATCTCAAAATAACAGGTCCCATCGTTCATGTCCGAGAGAGAGGGAGAAATAATATTTCCCATCCAATCTTTTGCCATTCTTTCTGGACTAATAAAAGCGCAATCCATCAAGGGATTTCTTGGATTTTAGGAAATAGTAATGTTTTGCTACATTCCAAAGTCTGAAGTTAATGGCAATTCGAAGAAATAAGCGATTACTGCGATTATTAGTCCAAAAAATTGTTTCGCTTGTACTAATGAACCAATTTCACTAACTTCCGGTACATTTAGTTTTGCTAATGCAACCATCAATTTGAAACAGTTCATTCCAAAGGCTATGGGGTTTGGATGAGAAAGGGAGAGACGGAGATCCCCTTTGTATGGAGGTAAGCTATGGCGAGTCACATTTGATCCTGTCTACCAATTCCGCACAGTTCGAAATCTAATTTACAACGACAGAGCCCTCCCAGAGCGATTTTTCTTCAAATTATAAATGACTCACATTTAAGATTCAAATCCCAGAGAGAGCGGAGCAGAATGTAAACTTCAATGTGGCAAACTGACGCTCTTCAATGTAACATTAATTTTCGATCACAGACTTGAAAGTGCACCACGTTGGATCATTCATTTTACAGGTGAATGTTGCGGGTCCATTGATGAAGTTTATCCTCTTGACAGAATTAAAACCATATGTAAAAGCAAGCAACTCCTAACTCTTTGGCAGGGTAGGGTACCGGTCTTAACCCTCTCAATGAACACACGGACCCTGAAGACAAAAGCAGCCTTTATAGGTCAAAATGGCAGCGGAGAGAGTAACTCGGAGCACTGTTCTGCCATCTGCATTATTCTGACCCTACATGTTATTAGTGAGTTTTCTTGTAGCGTTTTTGGCTGACGCACGCGACGTTAAGCAGATGACAATTCAACTGCGCAAGGGCAAACACTGCGCGCAGTAACGTTAAGGTGCGTTTCAACGCATGCATCGTCATTTCTAGTCGGACGCACGCTAAACCGCTAACGAAAAACAAATGGCTGACGTCATCAGTCAATAGGTGGCGTTCGTTTATTGGCCGTTACGTTTTAAGTTTTACTAAACGTTACAAGAAAATAGTTTTTTCTGACTGACGCATCAGTCAGTCACGTGGTCTGCTAACGTCTTTGCGTGAGCCCGTTGACGCTGCAACAAAACTCCCTATTATAGTGGCACTTTCTTTCAAGAAAGTTTCTCGCCGTATCCTCACCAAGAGCATTCTACTGCCGAATGATCCTTGCAAAAAAGATCTTCAAATGAATGCATGGATGATGAATGGATGATCATTTCTCCCCTTATACTCCGCAAGGGATAAGCTGCCAACTGGAGGACCCTCGTACCTCATTTTCAACAGTTTCTTAAAAAGCTCAATGCTGCCTGCTCACCTCTGACGTAGGGAGACACCCAGTGTAGACACTCAGTGAGACCTCTAACGTAGTGAGGCATTGATCATGTCCGAGACACTCAGTCTACTGGAGAAGTGATGTACCACAATTCTTGCTGCCCTTCTTTGGATCATTTCAATTTCCCCAAGTTGGTGTTTTTTGCGAAGCCAGCCGCCGACCGAAGCTGCAACCCCTATTCTTATTTATCGTCGGTCTATTCTTTGTTAGGGCTCTCCACGGACGCCACGGGTGTGGAAAATTGCGTTGGAGACATCAGTTCTCGTCTGATCACTGAAGTTAAGCAACGCAACCCCAGTTAGTACTGACATGGGTGGCCTCTTGGGAAAACTGGGTACCACTAGTATCCAAAAATCGTCACATTAGTGTAGTGTCTTTGCAGTCCCTGCATCAGAACTACACAGTGGAGGGCGCTCTAATGACCTTTAAGTTGAAGGGCCCTAAAAACAAAAATAACGTAACATAACACGGACGCCACAGCGCAAGCTCCTACACCTGGCAAATTTACCATATCAACCCGTTGCAAAGTAGAGAGGGTTCTTTTAGGTGCAAATGCCATCGTACATCACACGGGATTTCGGTTTTACTTATACTATTGAAGGCGCACTCGGGGCCTCTCTGTCGTCCGAAAGGAGCCAATCCACCTCTATCCAGTATCGAACCTGTAACCAATGGGGCAGTAAATCGAGCACGCTACGTCCTGCGCTACCGAGGCGGGTCAATTAAACAATTATGCATGCCGAAATTGTATCTTAGTGGCGCCCTGTGAGGTGAAATCTTAAACATCAAATGACGCTACTGCTTTGTCTTCAGAAGGTTCGCCTGCGAACTAGCCGCAGGTTCGAATGAAACCACCCCCTTCGGCCAAGATCAAACCTACATCCACAGACAGAAATGCACATGGTCATTTGGGGGTGGAGCAATTTAAAACAGAAATTAACTTAACTTCCATTTTCTTTACACCAAGTTAATAGTCAAGCAACTACTGTACTACTAATGCTTTTCCAGCCTATTGGCAGGGCCTGGTACCCATCTTTGTACCTATGAATGGACGCATAGGCGCTGTGATGACGGCATTTTTATGCCAAAACCAAACCTGCAACCCATTTGCGAAATCTGCTCTCGCACCCGAAAGAGGTCAACCCACCTCGATCCAGTATCGAACCTGCAACCACTGGCGCAATAAGCCGAGCACGCTACCTATTGTATCACCGAGGCAGGTCACCTGAGTCCGGAATAATGGCTATTACGTGTACAATAATATCACCTACATTTTGTTGTTTGTTGGTGTTTAAGGTCCCGTCAACTACAAGGTCATTAGAGACCCGTCCACTGCATAGTTCTAATGCATACACTGCACAGACACTACACTAATGCGACGATTATTGGGTATTAGTAGTATCCAGCTTTCCCAAGCGACCACCCATGTCAGTACTAACTGGGCTTGCGTTGCTTAACTTCAGTGATCAGACGAGAACTGGTGTGTCCAACGCAACTCGCCGCTCCCAATATCACCTACACCTAAGGATCGGCAGAATCCCTGGGCATACAGTGATTTTCCCGTCTAATCGTAATCATAACTATGTTCCTCCAATGGCAGGATCGGGGTCTTCGAGTTCTTACTTCCCACTCCCACCTACGGTATGTATCTCACCCTCCAGGCCACCATCTATGTTCTTATCTGCATTGGTCTTCAAATCACCGGCATCACCATAATGCACCGAACCGTTAGTTCCTCCTCCTATTGTCTGACAACATTCCCATAGCGCCTCAATTTATTTTTTGTTTCATCTTTTCCCAGCGACTCCAATGCCAATCTACACCTAATGTACTTATTCCTAATTCTTTCGCCTTTGACACCCCATCCAGGCACTGCAGTATTCGAATATCACCTACCCTCATTCTATTGTCATTGCTTCCTTGCACAGCCAACAACGATCCACACAACATAGCTGGCCTAATCACTGCCCTATAGAACAGGGGTGGCCAACTTTTGTGTACATACGATCTACTTTTTATCTCAAAAATGTGTCGCGATCCACTGTGTATCTTAAAAAAGTGTCGCGATCGACTTGTTGTCATAAGCGTGGTCAAAATGGGGAGGGGGAGGTTCGATACTGGACCCACCTCAGTAAAGTATGGAACCTAGAACCACTTAAGTAGACCTAGAAACACTGAGCCACTACGTCACCGAGGCGTGTCTTAAGTCAATACATCGCGAGTGATCGACCAAAATTGGCTCCTCGATCGACTTGTTGACCAACCCTGCCCTATGGCATACGCTCCTCA
>JAAFCE010008432.1:0-10506 GCA_013389805.1 Trigoniulus corallinus
AGGTAAGTAGCACACTCTAAAAAGGACTTCACCTACACTTCGCCACCCCGTCTCGGTGTGAGTTCGCCCCCCCTCCCCCCCCGGCTTCCGTGAAACGCCCCAACGAACAATAGACCGACGAATAATAAGCACAGGGATTCCAGGCTTTGGGCGGCAGCCGGCTGGGTAAAAATATCCAATAAATTGCCGATGTGCCCATTCAGAGGGGGCAAAGATGGGAACCCATAGCCTGTCTTAAACGAGAAAAGGGTTAGTAGTTGCTTTTGTTTTGTTTGCATTAAGGCGACTACTTCCAGTAGAGCCCGCCCCTCACGTCATCCTGAAAATGTCCGTTTCATTATATAACGTTGGCCTGCTCTCTTTAAAAGGTAACTTACCTACGCCAGATGACGAGCTCCTAAACATGGTAATTTCACCGATCTGCAGATCCCCTGAAATACATCGGGACTCGGTAGAGGGTCGATGGCAAATAAGCAAGTGATTGTTGTATTACGGTAACAGACAGGGTGGTAAATTATACAGTCCAAACAGCTTGAGAGTGTTTCCGGTAGAATACATAGGTACCGAGTCTTACATTTTTTGGTTCGTTGGTGTTTAAGGGCCCTTGAACTGAAAGGTCATTAGAGCCCCGTCCACTGCATAGTTCTAGTGCAGAGACTGCACAAATGCGACAGTTATTGGGTATTAGCAGTACCCAGTTTCCCCAAGCGGGTACCCATGTTAGTACTAATTGGGGTTGCGTTGCTTAACCTCAGTGATCAAGCGAAAACTAGTGTGCCCAACGCAATAAGCTGCTTGCTAACTAGATGGTACCGGAAGTAGGCCTACATAGCCTAGCCCTTTCTTGAGTAGCGCTAGAACACGAGCGTTTTCAACAGCTGACACCGCAATTTTCCCATTTGGTGGTAAAGCAAATGCCACTTTTTCTTCAAAGTTAAAAGCGGCACACAAAAGAAGTGGTGAAATTGTTGATGGCGGAAATGGACCAATGGACACATTCGCATATGAGGGCGCTCAACAATCAGATTCTGGCAAAAGTAATCTGTTTCTACAACCGTCAACCTTTCCAAAACATGTGTCGCAACTATGTAAAATCACTGATGCAAAAGATGTCTTGAATATTAAAGTTTCATCCATCTACCTTTCTGAAATTGACTGAAAGGTGACTGCACACGATTCAAACACTTCCTTTCGAACTCCATTTATCTCCTGCTTGCACTGAGATAAGAAAACGTACAAGCAAGTTATCTTCCACATCACAGGTTGTTTTAACAAATCTCATCCCCTTATTTGTCACTCCGCATTTCTGCCCTAAGAATGCGCATTTGCTTGATATCTAACCACCAAAGTGAAGTGAAGAAAAATATGTATGTACTTTACGAAACCATTTAGACCCGCCTCAGTGGCGCAGTGGGTAGCACTCTCGGCAAATGCGTCAGGAGTTCTACGTTCGATACTGAATAAAGGTAGGTTGGCTTCTTTCACAGTGGAAAACCATGTCCAACACATCGCACTTGTGTCCATTCAGACTGATAAGATGTGTACTCGACCCTGCTATAGGCGGGGAAAAGGCTTGGATTTGCTTCGTTTTGCATGTAACCATTTGACAGTCAAGAAATTCGTGGAGTTGGTAGGCGGTGAGAGGAAGTAGGGCATGCGCAATAACTTCCAAAATATCTGCCATCAAACAATATTTGCAAAGTACTGGACTAAATTGACGTCTTTACAAAAGCTATGAGACATCCTAGGATAGCCCAATAAAACTGCTATTGAGCAGTAGGAGAGACCAGGGCCAAAAGTTACAGGGATAAGAAGTTACAGCACTGTTTTCAAATTGAAGCGTAAATCTCCAATATTGTTAAGCTGTGGCCATGGTGGAGCGGAGAGGAGAAAGGAGATGAAAGAGGAACGATATTGAGCGATTAAAGCAGAGAAATGAATGGCCATGGTGGAGCGGTGAGAAACCCACTTTCATGTGGTGGCGCCATCAGCTTGAAAAAATACACGTCATACAAAATGCAAAATTCACACCTACATGTTAAAATTCAAACAAACATCGTAAAATGCAATGTAGCAATGGACACCACACTTTGAAACAAACTTTTTGTTTCCACCTCTCTGCTTATGTACACCTCTTTCCCCTCTTCGCTCCCCTTCTCCACTATGGTCACTTCCATTGAAATGTGAGCTCTTGTGCTTTGATAGCGGTCCTAACTGCTATCGTGCCATCACTCCTCTCTGCTCCACCATGGCTGCACCCTTAGAGAAATGTGATGGGGTGACATCACCTGGGCCAGTTGCACCATATCTGTAGAAAGAGGAACAGGTGAGTACAGGTGCTAAATAAGTAAAGATTTATAACTTTTTATTTTTCTAATAATATTAGCCTACACTCACTATTTTTACAGTTATAGTGATGAATTTATGTAATATTATGCATTGACGTTTCATGTTAATGTAAAACCTCAGATTCTGTAGTTTAGATAACCTCAAATATAATTATTTAATTTTGAATGTTGAATTGTAGTGGTGGGGCTAAACGTTACAAATTGCTGGGGTAAGTTGTGACATGTCACAACCTGCCCCATGTAGTGTGACTGAGGCCTTTAATAATTTTTCACATTGCCTGGGACATTGTCATCGTCACCTCACTCCCACAGTGTACCACACGCCATGGCCCTGACCACTCCAACTCAAAGCTAAGTACTGTTTCCTTTGTGTTATCGTTTGCCATAGCTGTAGTAATGTCCTGTAAGCCCTGCTGTGCATCCTCTGGGCAAGTCTTGCTACATCATCAGCAAATACCATGCACTGAGGGGCCCATTCACCTACTCCTGTCAACAGGTCACCCATTACCAGAGTGAAGAGATAAGGGCTGAGAGCTGATCCTTGATGCAGGCCCACCTTCACCTGGAAGCCACCAGTGTTCCCCATGCCGTCCTAACCCTAGTGGTGGAACTGTCATACATATCCTGTACTATTTTAATAAGGCCTTCATCTACTACCCTTTTTTCTTAAAACTTCCAATACTACTTGTCTTCGAACACTATCATAGGCTTCTCTAGGTCTATAAAGATCACATGCATCTCCACCATCTGTCATAGAATAAACCTGGGTTCCAGGGGAAACTGCTGGGCATAAAGATCACATGCTTCTCCACCATCTGTCATAGAATAAACCTGGGTTCCAGGGGAAACTGCTGGGCATTAATGCAAACTGATTTTCACATACCTTAGTTCTGCCTCTGAGGCGACATTCTATGACCCTCTCCCACAGTTTCATAGAATGGCTCATTAGCTTTATGCCTCTATAGTTCCCAAAGTTCTGGGCATCACCTTTGCCCTTGAACAATTGAACAATCCAACTCTCCCTCCATGCAGATACCATTCGATCACCACTGGCTATTTTGTTGAAAAGCTTCCCTAACCATGTAATTCCTGTGGTCCCCAAGCTATGACAAACATCAATGTGAATCTTATCTGGACCTACTGCTGCATGACCTTTCATCTTTCAGAGTTCCCTGACTATTTCTCCTCCCCCATCAACAGCTACAGCTACTGAAGTTGCAAGTGTGCTGTCCATGACCCTTTCCCTTGTGTCCCCATTAAACAGATTATGGTAATATTCCTCCTACCTCTTCATTACCTCTGCTGGCTGGAAGAGGATCCTGTCACAGCCCTGGTGACATCCTTACATGTTATATCTGAGGTCTTGGCCAGTCAAAAAATTTCCTCTCACTTTTCTTAGTCCCTAAACTTCGAAAGCATGCTTCCAAAGTGGCAATGGTCCCCCTAGCATGTTTCTTTGCATGCATATACTCCAACTTTGAGCCCTGATCCCCCATCCCCCACCACCTATGGAAACCTGCCTTGTTCTGCCAGATGGCAGCTTCCACCTTGTCATTACAACACACAGTCTGCCTACCCAGGGATGAGCCTCCTACTCTAGCTGTGCCAAACATGGCCTTTCCACATTGTCTTATCTTCCTGGCCACCCTGTCTCACATGGTATAAGCCAGGGGTTGTGAACCTATGACATGTGTACCACAAATGGAACATAGAACAATTTTGTTGGCACATGGCATGTACACATATTTAACAACTACTAACCCTTTTCCCGCCTATGGCAAGCTTGGGTACCGATCTTGTCCCTCTGAATGGCCACAAGGGCAATATATTGGACTGCTGGTTGCCGACCAAAGCTGAAACCCTGGCGTTTATCATCGGTCTTCTATTTCTTGGGGCATTTCACTGACCCCACCAATTCCACCGAGCTCCTGCATGTGGAAATTTTGCCTCATCTGCTCATTGCATAGTGGAGAGGGTATTTTTATGTTTAAATGCCATCATACACCACACGGAACGTCAGTTTTACTTCTCTTCTGAAAGAAGGCACACTTGGGGCCCCCACCCAAATAAGCCAACCCCCTTACTCCAGTATCAAACCTAGAACTATTAATGGCAGTTGCTGAGCGTTCTACCCACTGTGCCACTGAGGTGGGTCATAAAACCAAACCAATCGATTGGTGAAATTTCCATTTCCTTCAACAAACCGGAAGTAAGGGCACGTTAGTACATCAATTAATTTAACTGTGAATTTTTGGCATGCCAGGAGAAATAGGTTTCCCACCCCTGGTATAACCTGACTCTTCCCAATCCAGTCAACCAGGCTGAGAATCTCCTGTCTGAATCCCTGTGGTTTGGTAGCAACTTCCACCACCCAGTGGCGTACCAAGGCAGGCCGATGGTATTCTGTGCCTGGGGACAAAGACCGAAATCTGCGCCCTCTGGCACCCACTAAGCGCATTTTTGCTGTACATTTTTGCAGCCCCTGCCTTCTGTGCCCAGGGACATCTGTCCCCCTTGCCCCCCTAGTTACGCCTCTGCCACCACCTAATGACTGGTTCACTCTTCTACGTGTGATTTCTAGTTGTTTCACTCATGAGCACCTCCATCATGAGCAACTTATGCCCACTTTTTTTCTGGAAATCCCCAATGGATAACGCCCAACAATCACGTATCTATGGCCTATGCCAACTCCTAACCATAAAAAATTCAATTTCAGACCACCCCAGTGTTGACTGATAAGTGATGAGGTGCTTTTCCCTCTTTGGTAACCACATATTGGCCAATGTGAGGCTGTGCTCATGCTGTGTCAAGGACATTTGGTCCCTCTGCTGCGAGTTGATCGTACCCCCATCTTCATATCCTTGCCTACATGGCCATTAAAGCTCCCTCCGATAATTAGCCAATCAGATCCCTTGCCCTGTCTAATCCTGCTATCTACTGACTGTACCACCTAATCAAAGTCATCGAAAATCCCCCTTTTGGCTGCAACATCTAAACCTCCTTGGGGGCATATGCACTAATGAGGTGGAGCCCTATACCCTGGCAAACTACAGCAACTAACATTAACTTACTGTTGTTTTCTCTGAACTGCCATGATCCCCTGCTGCATTTTCCTACTTAATATGACAGCCATCCCATTTCATCTCTCCTCACTACTGGTGTATATTAATTTGTATCCATCTCCCAGTGTATGTGCATGTGATCGGTTCCCCTTCCATTTTGTTTCTTGGAGAAAGCCAACACTAATCCTTCTATGCTTTAGAGTGTTTTAGGGTATTTACTAATTCCCCTGTTTCCCTGTAAGGGGTCCCCACATTCCACACCTCTAACCATAGCCCACACGGCAATAGTGGCAGGTGTCATCCTACCCTACAGCAGATGCTTGATGTATTTTCCATCTTTGTCAAGTAAGTGGAGGTCTCACACTCACCTGACAATCCACCCCTCACACCCTACACTGTAGAGATGCAGTACTAGTACTGCATGACCCCAGCAGGCAAATAGAACAATAACAGTAACAGTACTATGAACAAAAACAATTAACAATAACAACAATTTTAACAATTAATAGCAAACAATGATTATGATTAAATAATGTAATTTCCACTGTAGGGAGTTGGTACCTAACTGCAGACACACCAAGGTGACTGACAATGCAGACGACACATGCTATGCTATAGCACAATGGGATTGGTGGAAAATATCACAAGGTTAGGCTTAAACAACCCAATCCCGCAACAACTTCCCTTTGCTGCAAAACGTACCAGCAACAACCACAGCCCTACATTGACCTGGAACCTTGGATTTTTTGCCCACAAAAAAGGCAGTTAAAGAACAAAAAAACTCAAGCACATGAAAATATCGCCAGCCACAGGACATGTGCCACCTAGTGGTCCATCATCATTGTCATCCATCACATCATCTGGAACAGGTGCAAAATAAGTGCTGGATGCAGTAATTAATCAGCTTCTGAATGCATGTAATTGATTTGATTTTGTATTATCTAATAAAACCATCACAACTTAATGATTTCATGAAGAGGTGAGAGTTTAACGTTTTGATCCACATTAGGGGTTAGTTGTTACACTATAAGGGCTATACATTATATGTGACAAGACAAACATTTTTATTAATCACTCATTTAAATAGGAATAATAATTACATCATCACAAATAGTGGTTGATTCCTAGCAGTGGACTATAATAGGTAGTATTTGAACACCCTCTCCAGGGCCAATGAAAGTTTTTGTGCAGCCAGGTTGAAAATTTTTTGTGGGGCCTTAACCAGTTGCATTGTTCTAAAGCAGAGTCTGCAGACACTATGCTGTTGTGACGTTTTTAGGGCATTAGCAGTAGCTAGTATTCCCAATAGGTCACCCATGGTAGTACTATCTGGGGATGGTTGCTGGAATGTCAGGCGGTTAGGATGAGTATTCTGCAAGTCCTTTCTAGTTTCTGTGAGTGTGTATATCCCACTTTGCACCAGTTTATTTATTATTGGTCAACTGTTCGTTGGGGAATTGCACCAACGCCAGGTGGCGACCAAAACATATAACAAGCAAAAGAAATAATTTATGGCATCAATCACATTACATGAGGCAAGTTGCGACACGTCACAAGTTGCTACAGAGATTTTTAACGTTTAGCCCCACCACTACAATTCAACATTCAAAATTATATCATTATATTTGAAGTTATCTAAACTGCACAATATAAGTTTTTACATTAACATGAAACGTCAATGCATAGTATTACACAAATTCATCACTATAACTGTTAAAATAGTGAGTGTAGACAAAAATTATTAGAAAAATAAGAATTTATAAATCTTCACTTATTTAGCACATAGCACACCTGTTCCTCCTTCTACAGATATGGTGCAACTGGCCCATGTGATGTGACAGGCAATACCACTCCATCATATTTCTCTTAATAACAATATTGGAGATTTACGCTTTGATTAGAAAATAATGCTGTAACTTCTTACCCCTGTAGCTGTTAGCCCCCGTCTCCCCGACCCTAAAAATCGTCGCATTAGTGAAGTGTCTGTGCAGTCTTTACACTAGAAGGACACATTGGACAAGGCTCTAATGACCTTGTAGTTGAAGGGCCCTAAAACACCAAACGAAACAAGCAAAAACTAAATTTGCAAACCGGCAACGTTCGTAACGTGCTTTCAGACCCCAGAGACCAACGCCCAGAAAAACTCAATAAACAAAAGTAAACAAATTCGTTTTGAGAACCTTGACGATTTCATAATGACGTCATCAGGTTCCAGGCTGATGAAGTAGAAAATGAGTTAAAAGGTACACAAGTAACCAGAGCTAATTTATTTGAAATCTAAAAATAAACGATTGAACTACACCCTATCGAGCCTTGGAGACTGAAGGCAGTAGCAGTCCCCAAAATTATGCGCCACTTTTAAATGAGCCATTTTCCCTTCCCCTCGGTTTTATCAGCAATATTGATCCACAGACAAAGGTTTACATGGCTGGCAGGTTGAGATTAAACCGCTGCCCTCAGTCAGGAATAGTCTGGTGTGCTACCGATCTGAGATAAAACTTGGGGTTGTAGATCAGAGTGCGCAAGTTCTAACAAAAATTTATGGCAGGTGACATCCTGACACTACACGGAACCACAGATGGGAGTGGCGAATTGCGTTAGACACACCAGTTCTCGTCTGGCCACTGAAGTTAAGCAACGCAACCCCAGCTAGTTCTGACATGGGTGGTCGCTTGGGAAAACTGGGTACCACTAGTATCCAAAAATCGTCGCATTAGTGGTGTCTGTGCAGTCTCTACATTAGAATTACACTGTGGAGTACCCCTAAATACCAACAAACAACAACAACAACGGAATCACAGTTGTTCTTCTCCTCCAAGCCACTCTGAAGCCCAAAAGAAGTTATATGTACCTACCAAGGATCTCACAGGGACAGCGTGTCCGCCATGATTAAAGAACTAGGGTGGGACACACTAAGCCAGAGGTGTATACGCCTCACAGTATTAGCCTTTTTATCAGACTGCTGCTGCTGGGATGTAATTATTATTATTATTTTATTACATGCTAAGAAAGCACAAAATGATACATTAAAGAACACAGCACATGAATTTAGAGGCAATTCAATAAAGACAATACATTTTCACATACAGGATTCGTCTAATTCCTGAGACAAGCGAATTTACAAAGTTGAGCACATATAAGCCTTTAGCTTCCTCTTAAAGTGGGAACAGCAGTTCCTACACCAATACTGAGAACACATGTACACAAATGAACGTACTTCAAAAGGGAGGGCATTTCACCCTCCTCTGGCTGGAAGTGCGTCCCCAGCTGAGTATAAGGGGAGAAAGGATCATCTATATAAATTGAAAGAGATTAGGGCACAGAGACTCATACTACTGGTCATTTTTTCCAAGGGTCATTCGACAATGGAATGGCCTTGGAGAGGATAAGGTGGAGGGCTTCATCAAAGGAGAGCCCACCATTGCTAGAATTGTGAGGGGGGAGGCTCCTGAATTATAGCTTAGGGTTTTATGAGTATCATGGTATCATAAGTAGGATTGAGAGTTAGCCTCTCCACTGCCATATTGGCCAAAGAAAAGGCTGCTTGCAGTGCAGTAAATCAGAATTAGAAAATGGAAACTCTGACTCAGATTCAAGAGCATGTTCATGAGCAGTAAGTGAAAATGAATCTATCAGGAATCAGCTCTTGCAAAAAAATACTAGCCCTTTTCTCACCTATGGCAGGGTCGGTTACCCATCATTTTCCTTCTGGGTGGACACATGGGCGATCTGTTGGATGGTATTTTCATGCAGCCTGCTGCCGACGAAAGTTGCAACCCTTATGCTTATTGATTGTCGGTCTGTTGTTCGTTGGGGGGCACTCCACCAGTGACTCAGTAATCGAACAAGCCAACACTTGCGCCATGGAGGGCGGGTAGAAACCTGCAACTATGTGAACGTCTAATTGCTGAGCAGAATAATGAAGGCCACACTTCTACTAATAACCGTCCCAATAATGTATGAGCGATATTTAGAGCGGATCTTTACGATTGAGAATAACAGACTGCGGAAAGCCGTGAAAGCATCTTTCAAATGATAAAAGATGACCTTTAGTTGACTCTGCTTTCAAATCACACTCTAGACTGAGGCAACGCTGCCTCGCTGAGAGATTTTGGAACGATACGACGAGCGCATTAAGTAATTTATGGTGCACTCAATACAAAATACAACCAATTGTCGCCTTACAAAAATGTCTTGCAATACACTTAAGTGTTACAACTATCCGAAAAATCGAAAGACAATTTATCTTGACAATGGCACTGCGGTAGTCAGGCAAGTACACTGGAAACCATTTTAAGGGCGCGCGCCGCATCAAAATGGAAATTCTGTGAGAAAAGATTAGTTTCCTTGCAGGTGACACTATAAATCACATGGAGATCCAGTGTGCCTTGGTGAACACTAGATATCCAGATGTTCATGTTCAATCCTGATTGAGGAGGTAGATTTCGTAGGGGAGCGGCTTATTGCGTTGGACACACCACTTCTTGTCTGATCACTGAAATTAAGCAATGTAACCCCAGCTATTACTAACATGGGTGGTCGCTTGGGAAAGCTGGGTACTGCTAATACCCAAAATCGTCGCCTTGGCGTAGTGTATGTGCAGTCTCTGCATTACGCAGCGGACGGGTCTCTAATGACCTTAGAGTTGAAGGGCCCTTAACCAAAAAAAAACGACTTCTTACACCAGCCCCTAAACTCTGAAAGACACTTGTGACGCTAAGAAGATAGGATAGAAGAGAATTACACATTCCGCACTTTACTCATTTCCATTGTTGTTGTTTGTTGGTGTTTAAGTCCCGTCAACTACAAGGTGATTAGAGACCCGTCCACTGCATTGTTCTAATGCATAGACTGCACAGACACTACACTAATGCGACGATTATTGGGTATTAGCAGTACCCAGCTTTCCCGAGCGACCACCCATGTCAGTACTAACTGGGCTTGCGTTGCTTAACTTCAGTGATCAGACGAGAACTGGTGTGTTCAACGCAACTCGCCGCTCACTACTCATTTCCACAGCTCCGGCCTTACGAAGTGGGACGGCCCCGAGCAAGTACTAGGTGGAAGGCATCGGGCAAGTACTAGGTGGAAGGCAT
>JAAFCE010008436.1:0-22947 GCA_013389805.1 Trigoniulus corallinus
GTATATAGTAATTTGTTTCCTGTGTTTCCTGAGTATATAGTAATTTGCATCCCTCTCCCAGTGCCCATGATCAGTTCCCCTTCCATCGTGTTTGTTGAAGGAAGGCGACACTTACCATTATTTGCTTCATGGTGTTTACTAATACCCCTATTATTCCTGTAAGGGTCCCCACTTGGGTCTGTTGGTTTTGGAAACCGGCTTTTACACCTATTTGTTAATGAAGACTCTAAAACTAGAAAACCTGTTTTTTAATAAAATGTCAGTTTTTGTATAAACCCTAGTCCCACATTCCTAGACCCTAACTATAGCATGGCTCCCTTACTTAGTGGGACATCTCTGACTGGGGGCTCCCCAGTCTAATAGCCCTTGATTTGGCCCTGATAGGCCAAATTGGCAGTAGAGAGAATGACTCTCATTCCCAATTTATAACCCATTGAACCCCCAAGGAACCTGAAGCATAACGTCTATTCTGCTATATATTAGGGACGTTGAAATGAATTACGAATAGGGCATCCCGACTACAAATACGAGTGTGTTGAGCGTAGTTGTGCCTCCCACTCAACCCCCCCCCCGACTTTGGCAACGGTTAGAAGACTCCAGAATCGTAACTTTCCCCAGTTACGATTCGGAAGGCACTGAACAGGCCACACCCTCGCGCATGCCCAATGAAGCTCAAACATCAGCTTGAGGCAGCCATCTTTAGGAACGAAGACGTCTGGGTCTTAACGATGTCACATATGGGAAATTCTTCAGAAATTCAAAATACAGAACATATTCAAGAGAGTAAAAATAAAGTGTAAAGGTATAATTAGTAAATTACAATTAGGAAACCATTAAAATCATTCAATTACATGAAAAAATGATCTCCCAACAACGTGCAATGGGATTAGCACACCGTGCTAGTAAAATCACACTCAAATGTAGCACATAGTCTTTTCCAATGAGTGCTAGACGCTTTTCCCTAGGTGGCGACATTCGCTTTGGACATCTCATTTCAATGTCCCTTCACAATTATTAATACGAACGAGTTCATCATTCGTATTTGTGATTTGTAGCATTCCTGCGACTAATTTTCAACGTCCCTATTGCATACCTGCTATAATAACACCTTCTTGCAGAAACTTCCTAACATTATTCTCACTGAGAGAATTCCATTGCCAAGTGACCCTTGGAAGAAAAGACCAGTAATACAAGTCTGTTCATGCCTGTCCTCCTTCAGTTTGAAAGGATGACCCCTTCTCCCCCTATATTCTGCCAGGATAAGCTGCCCCCTGGAGTACCATCATACCCGAATTTCACCAGTCTGTGAAAAGGCTTAATGCTGTCAGATATCTGTCTCTGATGTAGTGAGTCCTGCCTTAATTCTGTGATCATGTCTGAGACGCTCAACCTATGAGAGAACTGTTAATAACTTCTTTTAATGCTTGCCAAGCTGCCTTCTCCAGTGGATTAAATAGTCCCTCAAAGTTTTCATCTGGCATTGGTAATCAAATTTCTGGGCCCACAATTATTCCTTCTTTTAAAAACTGTAAAACAGGAGTATTGTCCATCACTTTAATGAAATTCTTCATTTATCCTAGTTTGATATGTAATGGAGGTAGATGCACATTTTTCAGATTACACAATGAATCATGTTTCACATTTTTCTGTCCAGGAATGAATGATTCAAGTTTAGGCAATTCTTATCTAATGTAGTGGACTTTTCTGTTCTTGCTACCCCATTCACGTAAATACAGCAGAACTTTGCTTAGCCCAGCTGCAGACCAAGAATAAGTGCACTAACTTTCAAATCACCAGAAATATTCTATTCATTCATTGCATATTATAGCTTTACCAACACAATTTTAAAGTTTTCATATGTTTCTTTAGTACTAGCAGAGTAATCCACAGGTACTGATGAGCATTTATTGCTATTATCAAGAAGTGCAGCTTTTAAACTTACTTTAGAGCAGCTTTAGAGGAATGAATGAATGAATGCCATTCTGTTGGGCTGTGTTCAATACCAAATGTCTCCATAAGAGAAGAAGTGTCATTACAAAACACTAAGCCATTTTCTTCAGAAAAATAATCCTTAAATTGATAATGATTATCATGCTAAATACACATCTTTGTGTTCTTTTGAAGAAGATTCCATCCTTTTATAGAGGAACCAAGAATTTCTGATTGCTGTTTAAATAACTTCAAATCTCATATGAGATCATTAAGCTCTTCTTGACTCAATAAATGAGGCACAGATCAACAGCTTGGTTCAAAAGTTGTATAACAAAAATCAGTTTTCCTTCCTTCTTACTTCCATAAGAATCTCAACTGTCATTATGTAATGTCACATGTTCTCGATGGTTTGGTATGAGAAATTCTTTGCAGTGTGGAACTGATCTCATTGCAGGTTGCAAGTTAGGGTACACCACCGCTGTAGGTTTTGATTTTCATGTAATCCCTTTAATGTTTGTTAAGCAGAAATAGCAGTCAGTGGTGATCTTTGGGTTTCCTCGAAATCACAAGGATAGCAAATGGCATGTGGCGTGTACCGTGGTGGTGTCAGTAGGGGGATGGGGTGTGGGGCACATTGGGTGACTCCACTCGCACCATGACATATGGGGTGATGCCAAAACAGCAGGGACAGTGGCTTTTTTAGGATGGGGGGTGATAATAATACTCTATGAGCTTTAATTGGCAACTTACAAATGGATAAAAATACGTTTCGAAAAATTTTAGGAAATTAAAATAAAAATCTGTGGGTGCTGGAGAAATGAAAAGCTGCATTAAGTACAACTATTGGTACTCATGAGACAAAAATCATGTTGATCAGTGTAATCAATTTCTCAGATCATTGTTTCCCTACTGGAGCTGGGACAGGCTGTCACAACTGTAGAGAGGGGTGACATTTGTTGATTCTCATTGTTTAGTGCTAGTTGCACCATTTCTCTGCAGTTGTTCACAGATGCACCCTGCTATGCTTCAGTCACAGTTACAGCAATTGTTTGCTGACATCCACCATTAAGCCTGGTGGATTTAACAGTGTGTAAGAGAAAAATGAAAGGATTTTGTTAACTCTTTTCATTTGTTTGGTTCGTTGGTGTTTTAGGGCCCTCCAACTACAAGGTCGTTTGAGCCCCGTCCACTGCATAGTTCTAATGCAAAGATTGCACAGACGATTTTTGGGTAGTAGCAGTACCCAGTTTTCCCAAGCGGCAACACACACCAGTACTAGCTGAGATTGCATTGCTTAACTTTAGTGATTAGATGAGATTTGCCGATGATTTTCACTCATTGCCTGGTTTAATGGCAAGTACACATTTGCATAGGCACTGAGAGACGTCGTTGTATGTGGAGAATTCTGCCGTTAATTAAAACTTCAGAGGTCATTGTGTGAGGTAGTCTGAGCTTGTGGAATTTCATCCCATCATCTGCCCTCACTCATCGGCCCTACTTATTTGCTTCCCTCTTGTACCACACCGAGCGGCTGAAGTTCAGCAACACAATCCCATGTAGTACTAGCCCAGGTGCAGTTAGGGAACAGTAATACCCAAATGGCATTTTAGTATGTTGCACCAATGGGTTAGGGAGTTGGCCAAGCAGCCATAATGGGCCGAACCTGCTCGCAGGTAGAGGGAGATAGGTGTAGGGATTTGGAGAGGGGAAACTAGCAGTGCCCAATTTTACACCAACCTCAACACCATAACCTGTGCATACTCTGCATTAAAACTACACTGTGGATGGGGATGTAATGCTCATTGTAGTTGAAGGGCCTTAAAGCACCAACAAAAGAAACAAACCAGTAACACATGGGGAGCCTATTTTACAGTATGTTTTGCAATTGTGTAAAAACATCAGGTGCACTGTTACATGTTTCAACGTTGCTCGTTCTTCAATGCATTTTGCTGTTGGAAACCCAATGCTGCCATATGCCACTGGGGTCTACATCAATTTGGTGCATGACAATTTGGCATAGTCAATTTGGCGTACATACAAATTTGGCGTATGACAATTTGGCTTACATACAAATTTGACATATGTCAATTTGACGTACATACTGATTTCTTGGGTGCCCAAATCTGTTCAAAATTGCAACGGTCATAACAACATATTTCAATAGTCATAACAACAGTCATTGCAAGGTAATAGAACAATGAATGCCTACCATAACTGTTATAGGGCCCTAATGACCTTTGAAGTCGATGGGCCCTAAAACACAAACAAACCCAACTGTGGTATACGGGACCGTTGCAATGACTGTTATGACCAAGTGTGGATGTAGGATGCTAGGATGGGGTTTTTGGGGTTGCAACCCCTCCCATGAACATATAAACTTATTTGCATAATATGTGAGGTTTAGCTCAACCCCCCCACCGACGAAAATGCTGGATCTGCCACTGATTATGACAGTTGCAATTTTGAACAAATGTGTGCACCCAAGAGATCGGTATGTACGCCAAATTGTCATATGCCGAATGTGTATGTACGCCAAATTGACTACACCAAATTGCCGTACGCCAAATTGTTACGTGCCAAATTGACGTGATCCCGTAGTAGTTATGTCTACTAGTCACCCGCTTGATGTGTGCATAGGGCTAGGTTACAAGTATAATATCTTATTATATCTGGATCAATTTCATGGTTTGGGGAGAAAGCCAAGCCCCCATAACAGGACGAACACTTAGGAGGCTGCTCAGTAGGTGTAGAGGACGAAGGAGGGAGGAAATTAACAACACCCAACGTTCTTTAACAACACCCATGTTGGTATTGACGTGGGCTTGCGCTGGTTAACTTCAGTGAACTCACGAACTGCCTATGGCAGGATCGGTAACCCATCTTGTCCCCCTGAGTGGACACAAGGGCGATATATTGAGCTGTTTTCTCACAGCCGGTTGCCGACCAAAGCTGCAACCCTTGTGCTATTTATCGTCTTTCTACTGTTCGTTGGAACCATCCACCAAAGCCAGAGGGACGAGCTCCTACACCTGGCAATTTTTCTATCTCTACTCGTTCCATAACTTGAGAGGGCTCTTTAACGTCTAGCCCAAAAAAGCCAACCCACCTCGGTCCAGTATTTGGTTTTGCCGAAAGTTAGCCCCGAAATATGACGTTGTCAGTGGGCTGCCACATTTTTAAATTATTAAAAATGCACCGTGATGAAAAAAGTTGAGAATCGCTGTTCTAAAACTTTAAATACATATAGGTGAGAGAGGAAAAAGTAGAGGGTTGAAGTTCATCGTCAGGGTCTGGTTTAGTTACAGTGGGCGTTAGAGCCCCGTCCACTGTGTAGTTCTAATGCATAAACTGCACAGACACTACGCTGTTAAGTCGATTTATTTTTAAATTAATTTAATTATAAAAATTCTGGGCATTTATCAAAATAATTTATGAATATTTAATCGGTTACGTAGTCAGAGATACAAGTCTGTGAAATGTAGGCGTAAGAGAGTTAGGGCAAACGACGTAAACGTAAAACTGAGCTTACTTAAAAATTTTTACGTTTACGTTTTACGTAGCTATAGTTAGGGCAAATCAATTTAATGACTGACTAAACCCTAAACCACGTTTGCTCTGCATGACACCTGTACTTCGTGGTGCAGCATTATTTAAGGGGCAGCCAATGTTTTCGCGGCATGTTGAAAGATTGATTAATTTCTGTTTGGGGACAAGGTCAAATTTCTAAATATCTGTTAATTCATTTTTCGGCACATCTAATAAAAAAATTATATTAATTAAAAGAAAAACTACTAGTGCCCTACAAATCGACGCGTTTTATTCTATATGTCTACCGACTCCGTTGGATTTTTAAAATTCGGACATAAGGTAGCGACACGCGCATGCGCCAAATTTTAAGCATCGACGCTGCCGCTATTTTTTATGTACAGTTTAGGGGATGAACATCGCTTAAAAGACTTTAACGACGTAAATTTTACGTTTTAAGTTTTACGTTTACTTCGTTTGTCTACGTTGGTTCTCTACGTTGAAGACGTAAAAGCGCTTCTGTACGTTTTAGCACTGACTTTCAGGGGCATTTGACAATTGAGCACATGAGAACAAATTGGGCAGAATGAAATGGAATTCGATGACATGAAATTATTAGATAGTTAGGACAAACGACGTAAACGTAAGCGAAAAACTTAAAACGTAAAATTTACGTCATCAAAGTGTTTTATGTAGCGTTCGCCTGTTGCACTGTGCATAAAAAATAGCGGCAGCGTAGATGCTTAAAAATACTAACGTAAAATTTGGCGCATGCGCGTGTCGCTACCTTATGTCCGAAAATCAAACAGTCGGTAAACATATAGCCTAAAACGCGTCGATTTGTAGGGCAATAGTGTTTTTTTTTAAAATTAATATTATTTTTTTTAATTAGATGGTAAAATGAATTAACAGATATTTAGAAATTTGAGGCTGTCCCCCAACAGAAATTTATCAATGATACAACATGCCGTGAAAACATAGGCTGCCCCTTATATAATGCTGCACCACGTAGTATACGCATAGGCTGCACCACAAAGCACGGGTGTCATGCAGAGCATACGCGGTTTTAGGAGTAATGCATTATTCTGCAAGTGCCATAGTGTGGCGCACCAGTCTGACAACACTACATTACACAGACGTGCCCAAACTATAGCTACGTACAGGGGCTACGTAAAACGTAAACGTAAAATTTTTTAAGTATGCTCAGTTTTACGTTTATGTCGTTTGCCCTAACTATCTATTATTATTCAGATAGGCGCTCGATGACCATAAAGGTGAATTATAAAATAGAGAGGCAAACGACGTAAACATAAAACTTAAAACATAAAATTTACGTCGTCAGTCTTTTAAGCGATGTCTGTCTGCTAAACTGTACATAAAAAATAGTGGCAGCATCGATGCTTAAACCAACGTAAAGTTTGGCGCATGCGCGTGCCGCTACCTTATGTCTGAATTTTAAAAATCTAACGGAGGCGGTAAAGATATAGCGTAAAACATGTCGATTTGTAGGGCACTAGTGGATTTTTTTTTAATTAATATCATTTTTAATTAAAATTTGTTGTTAGATGGTAAAATGAATTTTCGGATATTTAGCAAATTGAGCATGTCCCCAAGCCGAACATGCCGTGAAAACATGGGCTGCCCCTTATATAATGCTGCACCACAAAGTACAGGTGTCATGCAGAGCATACGTGATTGTTGGGCATCATTGAATATTCTGCCAGTGCGTCAGTGTGGCGCACCATTCTGGGAACACTACATTAAATTGACATGCCCTAACTATAGGGAGTTTTGTTTTCCTGTTACGGGAATAGAAAATGCAGTATTGAATACAGGAAAAGTGCCATACGGTAGAAAACCTAAAAAGAGTTTTAGTTTCGTGTTACATAGTGGGGCACGCACAGTGGCGGCACCTACAGGTGAAGCTCCCCATATCCATCACCGCCATTTTTTTTATACAAGAATGCAGCACGTGCATGCATTAGAAATTCCCATATCTGGTTTGCGTACAACGTGAACGAAGCCTTGTTCACATAGCTACGGAAAGAAAAAAAAACCGCTTACTTTTTGCGACGCATGCGCAGATGCATTTTCGTCTGCTAACATGCATTACGGTAGGTGGTTGATGGCAACACAAAACTCTTAATAGCTATGTAAAACGTAAACATAAAAAAATTTAAGTATGGTCAGTTTAACGTTTACATTGTTTGCCCCAACTCTCAATTAGTTGTTGCTCATCATAATAATTTTATGACTTTAATGTGGTAAGCCATTATTGGACATTTGTGTGCTTCAAACTGGAAAACTTGACTTTCATAAGCTACATTGATTTTTTTCAGCATGATTTATTGCTCATTCTCACATGCTTGGTGGTGCAGGAGGTAGTGTGCTAGATTAGTGCTTAAGTGATTTCAGGTTCAATACTTGATGGAGGTGGGTTGACTTCTTTCAGGTGAGAGAAAGCGAGAGGTCTTGCGTGCACCTTTCGTCTGATGAGAAGCAAAGCCGTGGCACCATGCAGTGTGCGATATTGGTTGCCCGGAAAAGAACCTTCTCTGTTCCTCAAATCCTCAATTCTCTCCTATACCCTACCAGGCCCCCATCCATCCCGCACATAGTCATGTCCGTTTGCACCATCTTCTCCCAAGTCTGCTTTGGCCTTGCTCTCCACCTGGTGCCTCCATCACCTGCAGTCCCATGATGTACATGATGAGCGCCTTCTCATTACATGTCCATACTACCTCACTCTATTTTCTCTCATCTTTTCCACAATGTCTCTCACCCCCAAGATATCTTTAACATTCACGTTTTGGATTCTGTCCACTCTCTCTCTCAGCAACTCATCTCGGCCGCTTGCATTCTTCTTTCATTGCAACCCAATACTCTGAGCCTTACAACATAGCTGGTCTAACCACAGTTCTGTAACCTTTGCCCTTAAGTTTTATTGCGATCCCACGATCGCACAGGACTCTGCTTGCCTGTCTCCACTTTAGCCATCCTGCCTTGATTCTGTGGGTGACATCTGAGTCTATTTCCCCATTCCCCTGGAACACTTATCCCAAATACCACATTTATTCTAATTAAAAGTTCACTCTAATAAACGGCGCACCTTCAAGGTGGAAAAATGTAATAAACAGCGCCTTCTAATAAACGGCACACTGTTTCTTAAAGGTACTGAATTTTTCATCATCATCATACCCTTTTTCCACCTGTGCCAGGGTCGCGTCTGTGGGTCCACTGAACATGCTCTTACTGGGGGCACCCCAGCCAGACGTCTCATGCCCACAGGAATATTGGCTGGGTTGTTTATGGGGGGTGTCTTGTTAAAGGTAATTAAATATAAACAACAACTCCAAAGCAACACCTAACCCATTTCCCGCCTATGGCAGGGTCGGGTAACCATCTTGTCCTCCTTAATGGACATAGGGCAACATATTGGCCAAAGCTGCACCCCTACGCTTATTTATCGTTGGTCTAGTGTTCATTGGGGAATGCTACCGACGCTAGAGGGCGAGCTCCTACTTCTGGATATTTTGTCTGATCTATCCGTTGCATAGTAGAGAGGGTTCGTTCTTTTACGTTCAAGTGCCATCGACCACCCACACGGGACATTGGTTTTACTTTTCATCCATTAAAAGACGCACTCGTGGCCTCTCTCTCACTCGGTCTCTCTCTCTCCACCTCGGTCCAGTATCAAACCTAGAACTACTGGCGCATTTGCCAAGTGTGCTAACCACTACGCCATCGCGGTGGGTTTATCTCCCCATTGCTGTGGAATATTGATCCTAAGTATTTTACCTCCTGCACCTTTTTCACCAGTTCGCCCCTTGAGCATATGTTGTAATAAATCCACAACTACAACAAGCCCAGCTAAACAACAAGCCCAGCTATGCACCGCCACTATAAGCACAACAGTCCCAACACGTCCTCCCTTTTGGCACTACACAAAATGGCTACAAATCCACACTTGTGGTCTCTGACTGAATACAACTTTATTCACTCAGCAAAATGAGAATGAGAACTAAAAAACATTATACATTTCAGTCATATATATAGAAAATCAAAACAATGACTAAATTATCTAAAAGGTCCAGATGTGATGTCCAGATGTGTGTCCAATAAATGCATCTTCTTCCCAACCACATGTGACATCCTTCTTTTAGTGGGACCAAGATTTCCGCTTTGCCCCTAATCCTTTTATTACCCTCAACGAGATGTTCCTAATAGTGGAGGTAAGGATGCCCATATCCAAAATAGCCCCCATAAAACCCCTTCCTGGATGGTGCCGTTCTGGCAGCCATATGTGGGGGTCATGCTATTTTTAACATACAGTTGTGGTCAGCTAATTAGCACACCCATTTATAAAATGGAATAAATCAATTTTTCAGAGGGTAAAGTTCATAAAAATGAAACTAAAAAGTGAAATCACCAACTACATTCCTCACTTTTACTAGTCAAGGACAGTAGTGACATTTCATTTCACAAATTATTAAAATAATTACGTGTTTGTAAAAATACATTGGACATTTAATTAGCACAGTAAGTAAATGTTGCAAATAGCATACATAACTATTACATTTAAAATTTAATTTTGATTTAAAAAATGGGCATTTAACATTTCTGAAAATAATATATGATTTTATAGGAAAATGGGTAAAGGAAAAAGTACAACACCAGCTGAACGAAAAATTATTGAACAGCGTACAATAAACACAAAAATGTGTCAAAAGTTACAGAAATTCTGGCTATTTCTCGAAAAAAGGTTCAAAATGCATGGGACGTGTGAAACTATACGTAGATTTAGACAACAAAAAACATCTAAAAACAATCAAAACTTGACCCATTTGCCAGCTCAACTAGTATTAAGGCTGCTATTAAAGAACATTATCAAATTAATGTATCTGCTAAAACTGTAAGAAGACTTCTAAATGAACATGGACTGATGGGGTGCATGAGTAGCAAAAATCCACTTCTAAAGAAGGGTAACAGAATGAAGAGATTGGACTTTGCTAAACAGCATTTGTCTAAGGAATAATCTTTTTGGGATTCAGTTGTTTGGAGTGATGAATCCAAATTTAATTTATTTGGAAATGATGGTAAACAATATGTAAGACGCCCTGTGGGTCAAAAATTAAATCCTAAGTACACTAAAAAAACTGTAAAATTTGGTGGCGGTAGTGTGATGGTGTGGGGATGTTTTAGTGCATATGAGATAGGTCCAATCCACAGGATCCATGGGAGAATGAATGCTGCTATGTATCAGGATATCTTATGGGAGCAGCGAGTTGCGTTGGACACACCAGTTTTTGTATGATCACTGAAGTTAAGCAACACAAGCCCAGTTAGTACTGACATGGGTGGTCGCTTGGGAAAGCTGGGTACTGCTAATACCCAATAATCGTCGCATTGGTGTAGTGTCTGTGCAGTCTATGCATTAGAACTATGCAGTGGATGGGTCTCTAATGACCTTGTAGTTGACGGGACCTGAAACACCAACAAACAACAAACAATCAGGATATCTTGGCAAACCATTTGGGGAAATATTTTGAGAATATGCCACTCAGTGCTTGGAAAAATTGGCAGTTCCAGCAAGACAATGATCCTAAGCACACATCACGTTTAGTTCAACAGTGGCTGAAAGACCAAAAAATTCAGTCTTTGTGTTGGCCACCACAGAGTCCTGACTTTAATGCTATAGAGAACTTGTGGGCTATTGTTAAATGGCAGGTAGCAGCAAGTAAACCAAAAGCTCTGGAGAGAATTGGTGGACAGTCATCCAGTCAGAATGGCATAAAATCACCACCAAGCAATGTTCAGACTTGGTCAAGTCAATGGGTAGACGTTGTGTAGCTGAAATAGCAGCAAAGGGTCATCCAACAAAATATTAAATAACCTAAATGAAATTAAAAAATAATTCAATTAAAAATATTAGTATTAAAATATGAATATTCAAGTGTGCTAAATAAAAGACCAAATAACTTTCAGAAATGTTCATGAATTTTGAAATATACAATTAACCAGGTGAATTTTGTCAACTTCTTTAAATAAATAACAAAATTACTATCCAATGTTGATTATATGTGGAAAAATATATTAAGTTTAGGTTACAATTTTGAATATGTAAGATGAATTCTAAACTCAATCGTGGTGTGCTAATTAGCTGACCACAACTGTATGTCACCATTGTTTTCCTGACCATCCCAATTGAAAGCTAGGTACTATGTCTTCTTTATGTTAATTTTTAGCCCTCCCTGTCCCATTGCCTCTATTGTATCGTTTAGGTCTTAATGTTCTGAAAATGAAATTACTTCTTAAATTCCAAACTATACAATTTTTTATTTGTTCCACTTCATTTTTGGGTACTGTCAATAAGTATTGCAGTCCACCATATTCAATTGCAATATCTTCTGAGGGGGCCACCATGTTGCACCACGCAACGAATCCAACTCGAAGGGGTGTAGCGTTTGTAGCACTACAACTGCATTACTAATGCCTGGTTCCATATACCCATGCACTAATGCTATTACCGTTGTAACAGACAACAAAGCACAAAAAATGGTGACATCACACTGCTACTTGGGGCGTCGCTGATCAGCTATGCATGACGGTAGTTGAGTTGACAGGTGGTCAACTCACATTGCATCCCACAAGTCACGCGGTGGTTGAGCTGTCTGCTTGAAAAATGGCAGAGGATATTCTGAAACATGATGGCGGTGTGTGGTAACTCCAAATAAAGTGCTACACTTAAAGAAATGTGCTGGTGGTCCTTCATGATGCACTAGCACAAAACGTCATCAAAATGTCATCAGTGGCGACATGATTAGCATTGAAGTGTGGTGATATGGATCTAGGCAGAAGTTTTGGCTAGAGTTTTAAAAGAATTCGTTCCCTATGCTAAGAAGTTGCTACATAGCTTTTTTGAACAGCAATTTTTGTATTCTTCACTATGTAGTGCGATACGTAGCATAAAAGATTATGTGGTTAGTTTATCCTCTGCCATTTTTCAAGCAGACAGCTCAACAGCCAGCCAATCTGAACGCAGCATGACTTGCTGGGCGCTATGTGAGTTGACCACCTGTCAACTCAACTACCGCCTCGCATAGCTGCTCTGCAGCGCCCCAAGTAGCCGTGTGACGTCACCATTTTTGTGCTGTATCATCTGATTCAATGGTAATAGCGTTAGTGCGTGGGTATATGGAACCAGGCATTAAACATTTTTTGCTCCAAACCCAGTTGCACCCGTGGCCGCCTTCTTCGCCATGCCTTCGTTACAGCCCTGTCAAAAATGAAGGGTTGCTGTAGTATGCTGGGTTTTAGTTCTTTGATGCCATTGATATGATTTTGTTGGGAAAAGCGTCCCAGAGCGATTTTGCTGCATCAGTACCAATCTTCAAATACAAATCTTTTCATTTTGTGTGATGACAGTTGGCAGTACAAAGAACTAGTGACTATCTGACTGTGAAAGTGATTATGTAAGTGGCGTCGTGTGTGCATTTGTTGCTCCATGGGAGGTCATTGATATGCACCACACCCCGGTCCCACAAATAGCCAGGTCAGATCTGCAAATTGTTGTTCTCCGTTCCCGCCTATCATATCCCTACATACAGTACAACCTACTCCAGTGTCTTCCTCACCTTTCTCTACCTCAAATGCTTTTTAATAGCCTGCATCCCATTAATGGTCTGGAGACACTAGGTCGCGCTAGACAATTGTTGTTTATGCTTCCATGTGACTAGCAAATTTTATTCGATTTTTGGTGACTAACTATATTTTTTTGGTTAAAAACCATGTTTTTCAAAGGCGGAAACCCCACCGTTCCAGTAAAGGTAGGGCTGTGGGGTAGTCGTTTTGTTTTTAAAGGTTGGGAAACTTGTCACGGGGTTGGACTGTTTAAGCCTAACCTCATGAAACTTTTCTGCCAATCTTGTCATGCTGCTCCAGCATGCGTCGCCTGCTTTGCCAGTCAAACCAATGCTGCATCTTGCAGCCTGGTGCCAACCCCCTACAGCATAAAAATTTTAATCCAATTTAATTTAATTCTCACTTTTATTATCTTTTAAGTAGTTTCAGTACTATTATTATTATTATCATTATTATTGGGGGATTGGTTTTGTTGACTGCTGGGGACATGCAGCACTAGAGCTGCATCCATCTGGCATAGGTTAAAAGACCTGCCAGGTAAGGGTGAGACCTCCACTCACTTGGCAATAACAACACCTTTGATGAGTGTCTCCTGTGGGGTTGGATGGCTACCCTCTCAGGTAGCCCTGCCAATATTGCAGTGGGTTCTGGACGCCTGACTGGGGTGCCCCCAGTCAGTACCGACATATCAAGTAGGGGGCTACGCTATGACTACAGACGTGTAATATGCGGACCCTCTCTGGGAAAACTGGGGAACTAGTTGAAATTATAAAGCATGGGAAAATCAGCATTGCATTCCTCCAGGAAACAAAGTGGAAGGGTAATAGGTCAAGGGCCCTGGGGGAGAGATACAAGCTGATTTATACAGGTAGTGAAGAGGGACAAAATGTGGTTGGTATTACATTAAGTAGTGATCACTTCAGTTAGGAGAATTAGTAGTAGGTTAATGTTAGTTTCTGTAGTTTGGTGAGGTATAGGGCTCCACCCCATAAGTGCATATGCCACCCAAGCAGGCCTGGGTGACACAAGAAAAGCAGAATTTTGGAAGGATTTTGATGAGGTGGTTCAGTCAGTAGACAGGGCAGGGAAAACGAGTGGCTAATTATTGGGGGTGGGGGCTACTTTAATGCTCATGTGGGAAACGATGGTCGGGAATATGCAGAGGTACATGGGGTATGTGGGTATGGGATTGTCAATCTTGAAGGGCAGAAGGTCCTTGATACAGCAAGAGCACATGGTCTTGCATTAGCCAATACATGGTTTAAGAAGAGGGAAAACACCTAATCACTTTCCAGTCACCGCATCATGATCACGATGCCATTGTGTGTGGACATGTTTTCCATGTTCTCCTCGATTGTGGATTAGTTGGATGTTATTACAAGGGCATTAGCGAATATTGGGAAGAGCAGTTGAGCTCTGACACTTAAAGCTGGAACTGCTGCTGCTGACAATGAATGCTTGGATAGTATTGATTTAAATTGTGCAAATGTGAATATGGCTCTTGAAGCTGTCCAAAAACGTGTGACTATTTAATAAGGAATGCTCAAGGACTCCCCTCGAGTGAGTGACGGTCAAAGTGCTGACCTGCTCAACAGTGTAATGAATGGTATTCATGATGTGAGAGATGTGTTTATGTCAGGCTTTGCCAGACTTGCTGCCTCACTAGATAGGTTGAGTGAACCTGAGTGCTATGTGGGTAGTGGTCTGTGTCAGTTCGAGCCTGTGATGGATGAGGAACCTCAGGCAAGCAAGGTACAGCTTGATCCCTTCATACCTCATGGTAAGGTAGCTAATTGGAGACTGCGTGGGTGTCGGAGTCCATGTGTTATGTCCCCTGTGGGGTCTCCTGCTGGTGGCAAGAGTGTAATACTGGGGGATGTGAGGGGTCTCGCAGCTCCCCCATCTTGCTCTGGAATGACGTATGCTCAGGCTGTTCATTCTGTGCCTTCAGTTGAAGATGGAGATCCATCACTTTCTACTATCATTAGTATCTCGCCCCGGTGCACCTGAGGGCCAGTGTCCTTCACGGCAATCTTGTGCTCTGATCCAGTGAAAGCACCTATTCTTACCAGTGAATGAAGTGGGCTGTCGGAGCAAGTGGTTCTGAATAATGTTGCAGTTCATCTTCCAGTGTCTACCTTGGCTGAGACTCCAGGATTGTGGCTTTGAGGTCATTGAGTGTGGCAGGTGCCTGACAAAGGCAGGCCCTTGCTCCAGGTCAGTATTTCTTCGTATCAAGAAGTTGGCCAGTCAGGATGACCTCAACCCTGCTCTTTGGCCAGCTGGAGCTTTCATCCATCCGATTCATGGTCCAAACCCAACCTTGTCTGCAGATGCCTTTTGCTCCTCGAGTAGAGTGCTGGTCTCGGACTGATGCCAGCTGATATCGGTGGGATGGAGATGGGCTGAGGATCGTCTCTCTTTAGTCCTGTTAAATGCTTGAGTGTGAGTTGGTTGAGGGCTCTGTAGTAACGTTGCCCCATCATTAATTGCTATAACTGAGTTGTGGCTTCCGCCCTGTGTTCCTATGTCTGCCCTTAGCATTGTTGATTACTCTATTTATCGTTCTGACTGCTCCTCTTGAGGTGGTGGTGTTGCTGCATATGTGCACCATTCATTTCAAGTTCTTGAGTGTCATCCCTTTGAGTCTGCGGGCTCTGAATTGCTTCTGTTAAGCCTTGCCTGTGGTGGCCTTCCATGCAACGTCTGGGTTGTGTATCATCCCGCTCATTCAGATCTTGATGCAGTTTGCTCATGTGTTGCTGCTAACATTGATTGTTGTACAGTGAATAACCAACTGTGGTGACTTCAACTGTGATCTGCCTGTGTCCTCCACTTCCTCGGTTATGCTTTACCAGTTTTTTGCTGCCGATGAGAGTAACATGCTATTTGTCTACGTTGCTCGATCTTGTCTTCATTTCCCCTTCATGTCAGTTGTGTGCTTATTTCAGTTTTTCTGAATTCTGCCTTGATCATCTTATTCTCTTTCTTATTTTCAAGATTCCCCAGTTATCCAGGGTTAAGTCCTATGTGCATAAGTTTCAGTATGCTAAATTTGACTACTTCCTGTTTAATGGTGTTTTCTGTGACAGAGTTGTCTGCCTTTCACAGCACTCCTAACTTCCCTTCGCTGTGTATTTTTGTCCAAGGTGCAATTCAGGATGCTTTGGTAGCTGCTTGCCCTACAGTTGTGGTCCCTTCTGGCCCGCGAGCCCACAAGTGGTGGTCCGCTGCACTTTCCCTGCAGCATAGGTGGGTCTCACATCTGTATGCGGCTTGGAAAGCCTCGTTGTCTTATCATGCCTTCCAGGAATTTTCTGCTGCTCGCCGTGTGTATCACACCATGGTCAAGACGGTGAAATCGGCTTATCTCGGCCCCCAGTCCTCTGTGCATGCTCTGTGGGCTTTTGTCCAGTCTTTGTCGGATGTGAGGGCTGATCATCCTCTTCCACTTAGCACCCAGATTCTTGACTTGTTGGTTAATCCTTTGGCTGCTGCTGAAGTGCCAGCTGCCTGCAATGATCAACTTTCTATTCTTTCCTTGATATCCTCTCCTACCATGTCCCTTGAGAATTGTTTGGTCTATCTTCATGGGGTGGGTTCCTCAACAACGGACTCTCCCGACGGCTGTTCTGCTTGATGTCTTACGTTGCTGGATTTAACAAATGTTTATTTACTTCTTAGTTTTTTAATGGGTGTATGCAAACTGGCTATTTTCCTCCTGCCCCGAAGACTATGTTTATCGTTCCTATCCCTAGAGGTGGCCCTGCTGGGTCTCCAAAAGGCTTTTGGCCTATTACCCTTCTTACCCCTCTGGCCAAAGTACTTAAATGGTGGATTCTGGATCTGATCCGCGATCATGTTTTGAAAGTTATCCCGAGCACACAGTGTAGTGCTCACCCTAATTACTCAGTTCGTTATCCTATTCTCTGTTCTCTCGGAAATTCTTGATGCCCGTGCCCTTGGTGCACATTATGTGCTCATTAAAACTGATGTGGCCAAGGCATTCGATACAGTTAATCATGAGTTTCTCATTTCAGCTATATACGTAGTCTTTCCCTCTGCCCATATATAGTTAATTTGTTACTGTCCTATCTGGAAAATCGAAGTGTCCGATTAAGGTCTGTGACTGTCACTACAGTTCTTGTGCAAGGTGTCCCTCACCGTTCTGTCCTGGGTCCCCTTCTTTTTAATTTAGCCACTGCTTCTCTTTGTTGGTCTGTCTAACTGGCACCCCTGGGCCTATGCAGACGACAACTATTTTGCGTGTGTGTGTTGGCCGGGATCTGAAGCATCTTCCGAAGGCAATTTCCACTCTTTTAGATCATCTTGAGGGCTGGTACACCAGCCATCGGATGCGTATGCACCCTCAGAAGACCATGGTTGCTGTCTTCCCTTCTTCACCTCTCTTTTCCAGCTCCTATGTTACTGATCCCATTGCAATCCTTGGCATCCTGCTAGACCAGGCCTCTTTCTTACAATATTGCCTGATGCTGGACCTAGCCTCTGCATTATGGAGTGGTTCCCACCCTCTTCGTTGTATTGCTTCTGACTTTGTGTCCTCATTGAGAGTTAGGTGTCTGTCCAGATTTCGGTTTGTTTCTCGTTTCCGTGGGGATGACGTTCAGAGGCGGTTCTTTCCTGTTAAGTGCTACCCCTTGTGGAACGACCTCTCGCTTGTGATAAGGTCCCAAATTTTCCAGTGCGCCCTGTTCAAATGCAGGAATCGTTTCCATCATTTTCAACGTCTTGTTTTCAAGTATCTTCTTGCTAAGGTATAGTAAGTGTTATTGTGTTCGTTTGTTTGTTTGATGTACAAAGTATGTTTGAAATAAATAAATAATAATACTAATAATAATAATGTTAGAGGTAGCTTGGGGGTGAGAGACATCATGGAAAAGATGAGGGGAAAGCAGTTGAGGTGGTATGGGCATGTGATGAGAGAGGAGGAGGAACTTATTAAGTCCATTACGGGTATGCATGTGATTGGGGGCACCAGGGGTAGGGGAAGGCCAAAACGGACGTGGGACCAGGTGGTCCAGGAGGACATGGAGACATGTGGGGTGGAGAGGGACTTGGTGGGGGACAGGCTGGGGTGCAGAAGAACCTGCAGACCCTACCCTGCCATATGCGGGATGAGGGTGTGATGATGATGATGATCCCATTAATGATCCGATCCAGCTCCTCCTCTTCTTATTTCTTACACACCCATACCACCACCATTGAATAGGGAGTTTTCTTGCAGCATCAATGGATGCAAGCAAAGAAATACGCAGACCATGTGACTGACACATGCGTCAGTAAAACTTTAAACATAATGGCCAATACACGAGCACCATGTATTGACTGATGACGTCAGCCATTTATTTTTCGTTAAGGGTTTAGCATGCATTTGACGTAGAACTGGCGATTCATGCATTGAAACACAACTAAACGTAACTGCACGCAGTGTTTGCACTTGTTCAGTTGAATTGTCATCTGCTTAACATAGCGTATGTCAGCCAAAAACGCTACAAGAAAACTTTCTATTTTCTCACATCTGTTCTGCTATATCCCCCAATTCCAAACTACCCCTAATATACCCATTCCTTACTGCATCAGTCTTTGGCATGCACACGCGCACTATCAATGGAAGCCTGGAGTATTCCCTCATGTAGTTATTACCCTGGCTGATGTGGCTTGCTAATGATATTTCTCTAAGCCAGCCTTTGCATGAGTTGATGAGAGTGGCGAAAATGGTCACCCCTGACATTGCCACTACTGCGTGTCTAACCATTACACAGGTTGTCATTAGGGATAACGAAACAGGTCCTGGGTCGTCGTCGTGATGCATCTGCAAATTTATGGGGTGGAAAACTTGGCTCGCATGACATACAATGTCATTTGCACGTAAGGCAAGGCACAAATTGAGGCCGCAGAGTGACGCAGCATAACACAGCCCTGCAAAATTCTGCTAGCAGGCAATCACTGTTACGTTGAAAGCCTTTTAGTTGACGCAAATTGCAAACCAGTAAGTTGAAAAACTGCGATTTAATGTGTGATGATTGCCTGCTAGCAGAATTTTGCAGGGCTGTGTTACGCTGCATCACCCTGCGGCCTCAGTTTGTGCCTTGCCTTCGAGAACTCTCTCTACTTTGCCTCTCGTATCTGTTGGATCCTTCCCAGGTATAGGATCTCGCCCCCTGGCATCACACAGTGCGACAAGATGCTCCAAAAGTTGGCCGAAACTCAAAAATTGAAGTTTAGCTTTCACCTTTGCTGTTGTCATTTTTTGATTCCTAGATGTCCAGGGTATAAAATGGTGGGGACCAATTGTCAATATATTCTTTATCCTTTGCAATGCAGTCATGTATTGTGGGTGTTTTGCATTTTTCTTAAAAACATTCCTCCACCTTGTGTTGAAGTTATAGTGGTTTACATGTAATTTTTGCATGGAGTTTTGCACTGAGATACGTTTAAAAACCACGGTGCTATCTTTGCAAGGTATTATTTATTTCCTACTACCACTTATTTATGCAAAACAGAGATTACAGTGTTAAAATACACATTATTTCATTAAATTGAAGGTTTTAGTTGTGTTATCCATGTGAATACCACTGTGATTCTTTTATGGTTGTATTGTGTATATATTGTAGTTTTGGGGCAAACTAACAAACTGCCTCCCTTTTCTCTACAGTGAGTTTTCTAGTGCATGGTGTCATGGGGTCTGTCTTAGTGATTCATTTCTTCCTATAATATTTAGGTCTGGGTTCAAGTACTCTATATCTCTTGAGTCCAACTTTTGGACATAATGAATGGCTCACGAGACTATCATTTTGATAACCTTGTATGAATGAAGTGCGTTTGTATGATAGTGAAGATTGCTACTGTCAGCAGCAAGAAGAAAAGACAAGTAGACTTTAAGGTTGAATTATAACAAGTGCTTATTTTATTTTCATTTTACTCCACATTCATAGTAGCTCCTTTTAGCCAACATGCATCACGTGTCAAAGAGGGGAAAACAAAGGGCAGGATGTTGAATTTGGTCCTTACAATGGGGCAGGAATTGAAAAGGGAAAGGGTAACGTACATTGCTCCTTTAAAGGGGCAAGAAATAAAAAGGGGAAGGGTAACATATAATGCCCCTTTAGTCATTGTTGTAGGTTTACCCATGAGACCTTTACTTGATTGCAGATGCAAGTCATTGGCCCAAAGCATAGGGTCCAATGTTGCAACTGCAACCTTAACAATCCTTGTCTAAAGTCATGTATCTAAATTTAGGCCTATTTAGGTCTACGTTCAAGGTGTGATAGACTGCAGCAAACCATACTGAAGAGAGATTTCTTCAAAATAGTAAGACTTCATTAGAGACATCAATTTCATTCTCTAGTCCCTTGGCAGTAGAGCCCATGCATACACATGGTCGCCCGAAGATAGGTGTTCAAGAGAGTGCAGAAAGAATGCAAAACTGAAAACCTGAGAAAGTCAACACCTACTCAGCAATTTGTCTTTCCTACCAAAATGAACGCCAGAAAATCAGGAAAATTGCATGCCTCTAAATTAATGAAGGAAATGTTATCAAGCCCAAGTTGAGCCACCAAGTACCAAAAAGTTTACAAGAATTCACAAACTACTAATGCCTAGGTAAAAAGATGCTGTAGGGGTGGTTGTGGATGCAGATCTGTCTTGACACCAATATAATATTACAAGGATGAAAGCTCCAAGTGTATTTATTTCATACAAAATCCTTCAAATGGCGAAAAAGAAATGCTTTCCAAACCATGAGGATTTAAATGTAACAGAAACTTTTAGTCATGTTGATTTCCAAAGCTTATTAAATCTAAATATGGAGTGCTTAACTTTATTACAAAAATGTGGTGTGATTAGTACATGATTTGAACAATATAATTTTGTATTCAATGCATAGATTTGATGGTACCTCAGGGCTTATTTACTACAAACATTCCTTTCATGGTAGAGATTCTGATGAAGCAGAAATCTTCATAGCATGCAATGGAAAAGTCCTTTGGCAGAATCTTTGACCAGGCTCAACAAGATATTGCAGAAAAGATCATTTATCTGCATAAAGAAGCAGTAAATCTATTATTATTACCAACTGTAGTTCAAATCCATAATGCTGGAAACACTAATGATAAAAGAGGCAAGACTGAGAATTTAGTTGATATTGATGATGGTAACTAACGTCATTAGCCTACTTTAGGCACTGTTAATGACAGTTCTTATATTGTAGCAAATGATATTTCACTTGTTTTTTTGTTGCCTTTCCTAGTTTATAAGTATGTCAAAAATATGTCAATTTTGTTTCTAGTTGAAATGCTGTACTTTGTAAATTATTTAAAAAAATGATGGCATGGTAAATAATTCTGACTCATAGATATCATAAATATTTGTTTGTATTGCTCATTCACACAACTGTCCATATATTTTTGGTCAATTTCTTTATATGGGATAAATTTCAAGTTAAAGGCAATTTTGCTTTGCACTTTCATGGTTGCAAGTGTGATTGCAGTGCTGATTATACTTTTCCTTAATGTAATGTTACAAAATATTTACATTTCACCCCATTTCCATTCACCCCTGATTTGTTGCCAGCTTTAGGGTATCCTGCCCCACTGTGCGCCGAGTCGGTGGCATACTCCAATGAACAGCAGATCGACAATAAATAAGCAAAGGGGGGAGGCCAATTCTGTCCTCATGCCTTAACCATTACGATACTAAACTCATTGAATCATCGGTATATATAGCACTGCCACTTGTCCACGCCTGGTGTGCCGCATAACATTTGGAATATTTCGAACACGGTGAAGCTGACGACATCGTTTGCTGCTCTCATTCGACAGGTATTATTGATGCAATCTACTTTTTCCATGCATAACAATTATGGAAAATTTTTGGTAGTGTGAATTGGTCAAAGTATTTTTTGATTGTCAGGTAGAGGGGGATGATGCCTGCAGGTCTAGGGAATTCATGTTGTTTGTATGATACCAATTATTTGTTTTTTTTTTGTCTGCAGTAGATGTTTAATTTATGAACGAATACATAATGAAATGGTGTATAAATGCATGTGATATTTTATGAATGCTTTATCGCGGCATTTCTTTGTTTTTTTACCAAATGAGATTAGTTAACGTGAACTAGAGAGCTGCAGTTTTCGTTTCTGTTAGCCTGCTCATTTTCGAAGCAAATCACATTGGAATTGGAGGGTGATAAGCTCAAAAATCCAATCCGTACGAGGCCATATGACGTCGGCGGCTCGACTTAATCCGTATGTTTCTCATAGTTTTTCACTTCAGTAATCGATTTTGATGGCGGTCTCTTGACGTTGACGTCATTGCAGAAGTCTAACAAAAGTATGGTTGCGTGTTTATTGCTGTGTGCAAGAAGCCAAACACGACTGCATCATCATCATCATACCCTTATCCTGTCTGCGGCAGGGTCCGGTTTGTGGGTTCTAGCCCTCCACTCCCGCCTATCACCCACCAGGTCCCCGCCTACCACCCCCACCTATCACCCCCCCAGTCCCCGCCTATCACCCCCCACACACACACACACGACCATAAAACCAAACACGGCTGCAAAATGAAAAGAAATATGGTGTTTAGGATTCCGGGATCCGGAACATTCGCCCCCGAGTACTTTTCGCCCCACACATTTCGCCCTCTAACATTTCGCCCCTTGGAGGGCAAATGGCCGTTTTTTTTTTGTTAATTTTTGTTATTCTGTTTTAGGTAATGTAAAATGCCAGCGTAAATAACGGAATTATCGCAAATAGTGTAAATTAGCATAAATAGCGTAAATATCGGCAATGCCAGCCCTTGATTTTTACCATATTTTGGCCGGTTTTTTGGT
>JAAFCE010008437.1:0-38258 GCA_013389805.1 Trigoniulus corallinus
TTCATCACGCTGGCATCCGGGTGTCCATTGGGGCGTTCTGCACTAGTCCAGTCCTCAGCCTTTATGCTGAGGCTGGTGAACCACCACTGACTGTGCGGCGGCAGTACCTTGCAGCTGCATATATTTTGCAGCTGAAAGGTCAGCCACAGCACCCTACACACCCGGCCGTCTTTAGTAACTCTATGAGACGGCCATTCGACCGCTGCCCGGGGGTTCTCCCTCCATTCGGTGTGCGGTGGATGGACGGTCTTCCCGGCCTGGGTGTGACTCTGCCTAAGGTGCAGCCTGTACTGCCGGCCTCTGTGCCACCCTGGTCAGTGCCAGAGCCAAGTTTAGATTTGTTGCTTGTAGCCTTACCCAAAACCAGTACCGATAGGTCAGTGTACCAACAAGAGTTTGGACGCCTCTCTTGGACCTATCAAGGCCATGTTTTTATTTACACGGATGGGTCGGAGGATGGCTCCTCGGTGGGTTGGTCAGTCTTTACAACTTGTCATCTCATGGGGGGGCCGCCTTCCAGGCGTTGCCAGTGTCTTAACTGCAGAACTCACAGCTCTGCACAGGGCACTGGAGCTCATCCAAATTTTGAATGACAGACACTTTGTTGTTGCGACTGACTCCTTATGCTCCCTTCAGCTGTTGCACACCCTGTATGTCAGACATGCCATCGTCCAGGGTGTGCACAGATTGCTGCTTGTGATTCGCAAGCAGGGCAAGACAGTGTTGTTCATGTGCGTCCCGGGACATGTTGGCATCATGTGCAATGAGAGGGCGGATGCCCATGCCCGTCAGGTGGCCCACTTACCGGATATACCTAACACTGCTGTCCCCTCCTCCGATGCTCTCCCGATGGTGCGGCGGGCCGTCCATGAGCAATGGCGGGCCCAGTGGTTTGCAGAGACCACCGACAAACTCTGCACACTGAAGGACACCCCAGAGCTCTGGAGGTCCTCGTGCCGCCAGTCGTGGAGGGAGGAGGTTGTGCTTGCTCGGCTTCGAATCGGTCACACGTTCCTCACCCACTCCTACATTTTACGGGGTGAGGAACAACCATGGTGTGACTTCTGTTGGGAGCCTCTCACAGTGGTGCATATCTTTAGTCACTGTGAGAGATACCGTGAAATGAGATACCGTCTGGGAGTCAGTCGTGAGCTCTCCACCTCACTTGTAGATAACCCTCAAGGGGGTGGAGAACTCGCTTGTATTTGTGAAAGAGGCTGGCCTCTTTCACAAAATTTGATTTATACATGGTTTTTAGACAGTTTTCGCATTTATTCTTGTCCAATTTTGGCTTTTGCCTTTTATTTCCATGTCTGTTTTGGCTTTTGCCGTATTTATTATAATGTCTGTTTTTGGCTTTTGCCACAATTATTGTCTGTCCGTTTTGGCTTTTGCCGCTTTTATTGTTGTGTATGTTTTGGCTTTTGCCACTTTTATTCTGTATGTTTTGGCTTTTGCTGCATTTATTTTTATGTATGGTTTGGCTTTTGCCACTTTTATTGTTATGTCTTTTTTGGCTTTTGCCGTTGTTATTTTTAATGTCTGTTTTGGCTTTTGCCGTTGTTATTTTTAATGTCTGTTTTGGCTTTTGCCTGTATTTATATTCCATAGTTATCTGGCTCTTGCCTTTTTTATTTTTTTATTAGTTTTAGTGGGCTTTTGCCGTTATTTATTGCCATCATGGTGGGAAGGCGATTTACACCCCCACCAAGATGATTGTCTCTCTGGGCCCTAATGACCATAGTAGTCGATGGGCTCTAAAATACAAACAAACAATGAAAGATACTCATCCCAATTACTGCATTAGTTTTCATCATTATCATCTATAAAATCATCATCATCATACTCTTATCCCACCTGCAGCAGGGTCAGGTATGCAGGTTCTAGCTTGCCACTCCCGCCTGTCCACCCCACACACTGCTATATCCTAATGGACAACCTGTTCCCACGTCTGCTTCAGTCTCCCCTGCCCTGGGTGCTTCTGACTACCTGCATTCCTGAAATGGACCCAATGAGCTCTTCCTCCTCTTTTCTCGCTGTGTGTTAATATTTTTATTATTTGTCCACTTTTTGGTGATGTCCACCACCCTATTCTACCTCATATATACTCATTCGTAATTCTATCACCTCTTGACACTCTCTCCATGTAGTTCGCCCCTAGAAAATATGGCACTGTTATTTTACCATCCAGCAATAAACGATGCAGCGTTTATTGGAATAAATATGGTATGTTATTTATACTGTATGCTCATCAAACCTACATGATTTCTTCTGATCTGTTCTTTTATTAAATATGTACAAATGTACATTTATAATTTTAAGTGACCTCCAGAAGTTGACCACCTCCATATGTTGACCGGTATTGCTTGGAACCATGATTGGTCACATAAGGGAGGTTATACTGTGTTACTAAATTAATTAAATGACAATTTAAAAGTTAACAATAATATATCATTATGAATATAGTCGCAACTTTCTTTCATGTAGATTAAAGAAAAACCTCGATTTGAGAGCACAATTCGTTCTAGAAACATGCTTGTAATCCCAAGCACTCATATCATCATCATAATCATCTTACCCTTCTCCCACCTGAGGCAGGGTGAGGTCTGTGGGTACTAATCCTCCACTCCCACCTATCCCCCACCAGGACCCCCTCCACCCTGCATGCCTCCATGTCCACCTGCAACTCCTGCTCCCACATTTGTTTTGGTCTTCCTCTACCTCTGGTGCCCCCAATTACCTGCAGCCTCACAATCGTCCTAATAAGCTCCTCCTCATCACATGCCCATACCACCTCAACAGCTTCTCTGTCATCTTTTCTGCAATGTCTCCCACCCCCAAACTACCTCTAACATAATCATTTTGGATTCTGTTGAATCAAGACATCCCACACATGTAGAGCAGCATTTGCATCTCACCACCTGCATTTGCCTTTCATGGTTATTTCTGACTGTCCAACACTGTGAGCCATACAGCAGAGTGGGCCTAATGACAGTTCTGTAAACTTTGTCCTTCAACTTTATGGGGATCCAACAGTCACACAGGACCCCACTTGGCTATCTCCACTTCAGCCATCCTGCATTAATCCTGCAGGTCACGTAAGAAACTATTTCCCGATTGCTCTGGATAACTGATTCTAGATGAGGGTCATGACTCCAGTGTCCATATAAAAAAGTTATGTATTTTGCAAATGTATAGTAGTAAAAGTGATGCATTTGAGAATGTCTTGTTTGAAATACATTTTAAAAAATGCACCAAACAATACATGCCAAAATGCTTTCTCTAATACATGTAATAAATGCAATTCAACATATATAATGTTTTCTTAACCTTATGGGAACTAAATTGAAAGTTTATTTAACCTCCATATCACACATTTCATGGACTCAAATAACTTGCAGGATTCAGATAGTGAGGTCGCCCATAAGGAAGCCAGGAGAAGGGCAAAAGCTCTTATTAAAAAGGCCTACAAGAAATTCCATAGGGATGTTTTGGGGAAAGGCTCAAGAACAATCCAAAAGCTTTCTGAGGGTACCTCAAAAAGTGTAGAAAGGGGAATTATAAGGTTCCAGCTATTAATGACCAGTCAGGAAACCTAGTGATACTTATAGCTGCAAATATTTTTAATGATCTATTTTCAAAAACATTTGCAAATAGTGGAGATGATTATTCACCAGTGTCAGGAAATGCCTATCAAGGGCAACTGGAGGAGGTATTTATTCCAAGAGAGGGGATTGAGAAACTTTTGAATAAATAAGTGGTCCATAAGACAGAGGGCCCCAATAACATTTCTCCATTTATTCTACAAAGACTTTCAGGGATTGTAAGCTACTATTTGGTGGAAATTTTTAGAAAATCATTAGACAGTGCCGTTGTTCCATCTAGCTGGAGGCTGGCAAACGTTGTGCCAGTCTTCAAAGCAGGGGATACTGCAGATCCTAAGCACTGAAGGCCAGTTTCTTTAACAAGTGTGTGGTATGTAAGACTTTGGAGCATATATTTTTCTCACCTATTATGGGATATTTGGAGGAAAATGGCACCCTTAGTGATAATCAGCATGGGTTTAGGAAAGGGAGGTCATGTGACACTCAACTGGCTTGTCTAATTGAATACATTCAAAATTCTCTAGATAAGGGTAAGCAGGTTGATGTTATATTCCAGGATTTTGAACAGCCCTTTGTCATGGTTCCCCTTGACATGCGTTTTTCAAAAATGTCCAAGTTAGGGATTCATAGTAAGATTATTCAGTGGGTAAAGGCCTACCTGCAAGGCAGGCAGCAGAGAGTACCTTTTGATAGGGCAGCATCAAAATGGACACCTGTTACATCAGGGGTACCCCAGGGAAGTGTATTACGACCATTACTCTATATAATTTATGTTAATGATATAGGGCTTGATGTAAAATCCTTTCTTGAGCTGTTTGTAGATGACACATGCATGGCAAGGGTGGTGGAAAGTGGGTTGTCTTCCTGCACAGAACTACACCAAGACCTAAACAAGATATATGAGAGGAGTAGAAAGTGGGAGTTGTCATTGAACCTACACAAATGTAGCTTTCTTAGAATAAGCAGGTCCAACAAGTGGGTTGATTTTTCTTATAGCATAGGTTCTTTAAGGGTTGAAAGGGTTGACACCCACAAGCACCTTGGAGTTGTCTTAATCACTCAGGGCACCTGGAATGAGCTCACTGAAAAATTGATTAGGAAGGCTCAGCATTCTCTCCGGTTGGTTAGCAGGGTGCTGGGGGACAGTGCAAAGGAAGTAAAAGAAATAGCTTACTTTTAACTGGTATGGCCAATTGTGGAATACTGTAGTCCAATCTGGTTTCTGTTTAGGCAATGGTCGAAAGGAGGGCAGCAAGAGTTGTGGTAAGTCAGTTCTCTCACAGATTCAGTGTGTCAGGCATGATCAGAGAATTAGGGTGGGACTCACTCTGTCAGAGGTGGGCATCTGATAGCATTAAGCCGTTTAGCAGACTATTGAAAATAGGTTATCAGTGTCCTCCAGATAGCAGGTTATCCTTTGCAGAATATAACGGGAGAAATGATCATCTGTTCAAACTGAATGAGATCAGGGCCTGAACAGACTCATATTACTGGTCCTTTTTTCCAAGGGTCATTTGGCAATGGAATGCTCTTGACGAGGATAAGGTGAAGAACTTTTTGGAAGATGGTGCCATTATAGAGGGCAGGTGATGTATGGCAGAATAGATGCTATGATTGAGGTTTGTTGGGGTTTTAACCCTTGTGTTACTACCCAAAATTTTCCACACAAGTTACTATCTGGGTACATGTGTACCCCATTGAAAAATGGCCTTACTCTGACCCTGAAGATGCATTAGTAGCGACATCTATTGCTTTATTTATTGAAGAGGGGGTGGGGAGGAGCCAGCAGCAATATTAGGATGACCTACAGGTGCCCTCAGGGGTACCTTTTCATCTGTGAAGGCCACATTGGTAATTTGGTAAAATTGCCAAATGAGAGCATGCTGATGCAGGCTACCTCTTGCATACAAACTGCATGCATTTCTGCATTGACTACACCAGCAACTACTGCTCAACGTGCAGGAGTGGATCCATAGGGAATCAATGCAGCGATTGCTCCCCCTACCTTCAGTGCTTCAATGGGACACATATTTCAACCGATTCAACTTTGCAACTGATGTGGTATTTTAGTGTTTGCATTTCCCACATCTACAGTATACTGCCAGTCCAATCTGCAATTGGCTAAACCACTGAGCATATCAAAAAAGGTGCACCCAAAATAATTTTAAATATTCAGAATCCTTTTATTATAAATCTAGCTAGCAATTCCAATAGGTCCTCTCCTGCCCATTAGATAAAGTCCTATCTTCAGTGGTTTAGCCAACTACAGATTGGACTGCAACTGTTGGGCTGGCAGTATAGAAATGGTGAAAACAATGTAAAAATGTGCCATCAGTTGTGCCCCATTGAGGCACTGAGGTGGATCAAGTCTGCATTGCCCACCCTCTGAGTTTGCCCCTGGGACATGGTCAAGGAGGCAGTAGAAGACCTATTATAATTGCTAGATGGATTTATACTAAGGGATCTTAAATATTTGAAAATACTTGGGGCAACTTTTTTGAAGTGCTCCCCCTGATCTGCCTCTGGATCCAGCCCTGTCAACGTGATATACATGGACATATAATCATTGTTGGTTCATCATGCAGCAACTAATAAATAGAGAAGAAAGACTTGAAAATCAGGTGTAAAATGTCAGAAACTTATTTTTGCAATGAACATTCTTTGATATTCTGTTTGTAAAAATTGTCCACAATCTTATTTAACATGACATCCTTTGACATATTTTTAAGGAATTTGTACCATCTGTAATATTCCTATGGGTACACCTGTACCTGGGTAGTAACAAGAGGGGATTTGTTAATCTTACTTTCTTTGTACTCATTTCCCAAAGCAATGTTATATCTATTAATATTCTTTTGTTAAAAACAAACATAAATACACAAATTCACTCTGAAACTTCCCAAATAATGGGGATCTGGTTGGACAAAATGAAGTGTACCCAGGTAGTAACACAAGGGTTAAAATGAGTGAATTTTTAAGAAGGAGAGATATTCTCTCCACTGCCAATTTGTCTATCACAGCTGCTTGCAGTGTATTCAACTAGAACTAGACTCATTTCTATAAATAATGAAGGAAAATGATCATTTTTAATAATTACTGTGGTTGTGTTATATTAACAGGATTTCCAAATTACTTACTGTGTATAAAACTGCAATTTTTTTATTCATTTATGGAAATAAATACAAAATATGTTTTAATGTTAGTGACAATTTTATTACATTTCTGCCAAAAGTTTGGTGCCAAAAAATATTTGCTGAAACTACACAGATTTTTCAATGATACAATTAACTTCAAGATTAACATTTTATTGATATACTTCATTAAAATTAGGTTGAAGACATGCCACCATATAATTGTCACCAAGTATGTCAACTATAATAACTATTCTGCTAATGTCTTCAACATTTGTTGCAATAATATCTGGTGATATTTTGCTTAATAAGGTGATACCCCTTAGCATAACTTGTTTATCTGAAATATTGTAGTTATTAAATTTGTTAATCTTACTTTCTTTGTACTCATTTCCCAAAGCAATGCAAATTTCTGGATTGGAGTAACAATAGTAACAATAGAAAATATTTTATTATGTTTGGTACATACTGTGTAATTATTTCGTTTTTTTCATTTTTGTATATGATGTAGATTGAATGCACTCACCTTTAAAAATTATGCTACTATAATAACACCCACACTCTCCTTTGGATATTTCAATAATATGATGTGCAGCTAAAGCATGCTCTCGTGGAATAACTCAAATATTGGGATTCCCAATTGCAACAAGATAAATGTTGAGTTTGGTAGTATAGTTGTGTGAAGTTTTATTTCAATATAAACACCCATTTAAAAACAATTCACTCTCAGAAAAGAGATGACTGCATTGACTTTTAAGATAAAATAACCCTCTTTAAATGAGAAAAGAATTACATATCTGCTGAGTTACACCATTAGAGCTGCATACCATATTTAAAAGATCTGCATTAAAATTCTCAAAAATAAATGCACTTTGACTCCACAGTGAACCCCATTTTTTAACACTACTGGCCAAATGAGTGCAAAGATGAATATTAAATGACATATTTTCAGAACCATATAAGTTGGAAATGTGGCTGACAAATTGATGAAGTAATATATCAGCATTTGCAATCTCACTATTCATTATTGACTTGGTAAAATAAAAATTGCATCATGAAATAAAATCCAATTTTCCATATATTGCTTAGGTAAAATATTTTTCAAACATGGTATACTATAGTATAAAAGTGCTTACCATTCATGAGCCTTCCAAAACTTTCTTAAAGAAACTGAATGAGGTGTCCTTGATATTGATAATGCATATGCCTATGCCCCCTAAATAAAAATATTTCATTTTTGTATTTTGGCTCAAACCACAACTTTGAAAATTGGCATACAACTCCTAAAAGAATGCAGTGCATATAGTCTGGGACTACTCCATCAACAAGATCAAAATCAGGAATTCATTGTAAAATAGATGGATCTTTCACTCCCTAACAGTAATAAGCAATAATAATTTAATTAAATTCATTCCCAAAGTTATGAAATATACAGTTTGCAATATACTGACCTTCAAACGCAATTTTAATGTTAAAGCATGCTGACTTTGTTGAAGAACTGATGCTGATGTTTGTAAAGGATATGACTTATAAGGATATATGTTTACAGAAGCTACAGCCATACTTTCCATTAAATTGTTTAAAATTCTGTATGAGGGGGCCTAGCAATAGAATCACAAATACATAGTATAGTTGATACATGACATTTCCTTATGCAAATCCCATCATTAAATGAAATTCCTTCTTTCATCAACTTATTGAATTCTTTAACAAATGGTCTCATATATTGATTCATAATAGGCTTGCTTCCACCAAACCAGAGAGATGCCATAAGTACATGCTTTCTTCTCAGCTTTAGTCAGAGCTCATTAATTGTGCAAAGAATTGGCCAAATAGAAAATTTAGATGACTTGAATACAGGAACTCCATCACAGCTAAAGGATATTGAGAGTTGAAGCTCTTCTGCCTGTTTCATATTTGATTTTATATAAAGCTCCGCATCCCAAAAATCTTCCCTAGCACAAATATTGTTGTTTGTTCTATTAAAGCAATAATCAAATTCTTGAAGCAAATGATGATTTTCAAGAAGGTCAGTCAGCTGAAGATCTAGTGGCATATAAATAAAAATATTTCCAGATTTTAGGTTATTATCAGGGTTTACTAAAGCATCACAGGATTTGCATTCTGTTAAGCAAGATGCTACTCCAATATAACCATGACATTCAGGGCACAAATGATGGATTTCTATAATATTTGTTAATATTCTCACTGCTTTGAAAAACAAATACTTGCTAGTGGAGAGTTTGACATCATTAGAAAAGATATATGTAAGTTGACAATGTCTTCAATAGCAGTCCGTTTGGTGGTGCTTTTGTTGAAGTGCTAATATCATCAATATGTTTTTTAAATCAGCAATATCACCAGCAAATGGTATTTTTAAAGGGCATGAAACAATTTTGCTTGTCAAAGACCCAGAAGAATTATTATTGCATGATGTTAGGATTTGTGTGCTATCTTCATTTGTGTTATTTTGTTGAACTGTTAACCCCATTTGAACTGCATATCCACCATTATTACCTAATAATATAAATGCAATTATTAATAATAATTCTTAACTTAAAAAAAAATAAAATTACTCAACTGTTAATGTCATAATTAATCTGCTTAGATGAATGGAAATACTGGTTCTGTCTTCTAGAAGTTCACAAATTGGTATTACTAAATCTTAACATATTCATTTATAAAACTACCCTGTTAACTACAAAACTACCTTTTTAATTTTGCTGCTGTACTACAAAGCATCTTACCATTTGAATGAAAGAGAAGATATTGTTTGTATTTTCCTCTCTTTAGAGTTTTACTTCTTGATTCCATGTTTAATCAACCTATAATCATTATTTAAGGAAACTAAATTATTAATTGCTAGGAAAATTGCAGATAAAATTGCCCCAATGTTTTTTGTCCAATTTCTCTCATCAAAATCAAATACTAGTTAGGTAATGCAACCCACCATTAATGAATTTAGTTATATAAATCCCCTTTCATAGCACCCTTAGAAAATCAGTAAAAATGAAATTTCAATAACTTTGAAATTTGTTCTTATTCACAAAATTTTGAAACTAACACATTAACTAGAATGCTATTTATGATACTAGCTAATACCACTCAGACTAAAGCCACTAGTTAGCACTCTATCTAGGATGCTAGTTAGGACACTAGCTTTTACACATCCCATAGAAGGGGAATTCTGCTGCTATAAAATTACAGCTGCTCATACTGCTGAGCATAGTGCTCTGAGCTGCTTTAGGAATAAACTGAATATCAGCAGATGACAAAAAGGGGCTTGCCCATGCTACTTACATTGCATCTACTTGCATTAAAATTAGAAAGTCCTCAGATCCACCTTAGTAAAATATATGGGAAACCAGTACCTACATCTTATACAGTAAGCAATGTCACTGCCATTCTTTTAAAGATTAGCGTTTCGAAAATATTAAGAGAAGTTGAGAATGTTGGCTCTTTTGAAGTGGATAAGTGAAGCAGATAGTGGAAAGTACACAATTCCAGATACTACCTGGATTAAAGATTTTTGCCTTGAAAGTTTAAAAAGTCAAGGGATGAATCATAGTTATTGCTTGGTGTGACACAAAGAAACCTTAATGGAAATTATATGATGCAATAATCATAGATGTTTCAGGTATGGATTTTTATGGCTAGAATATTTATTTACATTTAAACTTTAAATTCAATGTTTCAGAAAAACGTTCTAGACTGGATAAAAAATTGGAAGAAGCAGCTATGGCTTCACTTCAATATAATGACTATAGTCCAAATTACACTGACAAAGAGAACTGCCCAAATGTAGGTTTCACATAAAAATGCATCGTTGTCATATGTCAATTCTTTTTAGAAATCTACTGCTAAAGATAATGTCAAAATACATGCCACACATACCAAAATTCTAAAAGTGTAGATGGCATTCATGAACTGCAGAGTGAACTCACTGTATGGAAGGCAAAATGTAAGGCACTCAAGAGAGAGAATAAGCTTTTAAAAAAGGTAATACTTAAAGGTAACATTAACATCCATTGCTGTAATTAATTACACAGAACAACAAATTTAAAGTTTTTTTTCTTACCCCATACAGTTTTATGTGATTCTGGCTGATTCAGAATATGTTGTCAGATTTTGTCCATCACGTCAGGATTTTTAGATATACATGAACATTGATTTACTCAGATTATATATGCATCCCACACAGAAAATGGTAACAGCACACAATAAAAAATAACATTAAATTTGTTTTTGTTTTGATTTTCTCTTGAATTCAACATCTGGAGCATCCCTAATTAGTCCCCAGCAATAATCGGCCAAAATATGAGGGATTCACCTGCCCTGATAATGCTTTTCCATGATATAAATGTCCTGGGAAATCTTTCACCATGTTCGTCGCTAACATCAACAAGGTTCGATGGAAAAAAGTCCAAATGACAGTTTAAAAAATCAATTTTTAAAGACATATTGCATCCAAGTTGTTGGTAGGCTTTCAAAAGTTCATCAGTTAGTTGGACATAATTTTCTTTCTTCTTATTGCCCAAAAAACCCATTATTACATTCTTTAAAGCAATCCATGCATGACTTTCAATTTCATCTAATGAAAAATGTAAGTCACTGTCCTTTATCAGTTTGTGAATATCAGGCCCAACCAATATACCCTCTTTTATTTTCACTTCACTGATCTGGGGAAATTTATTGGCTAAATATTCAAATCCCATACCACCTCAATTAAGTGCCTTTACAGAGTTTTTCATGAGGCCAAGTTTAATGTGCAAGGGTGGTAAAAAATCATTTTATGGTCGACTAAGGGTAAGTACAAAATATTCTTTTGACCAGGAATAAATGCTTGTTGGGCCTGCCAATTTTTTTGAACATAGTTCAATTGTTTTGCCTGGTTGTCCCATTCACAAAGGAAACGGAAATTTCATGTTGCCCAATTGCATTCCAAGAAGTAGACCTTTAACTTTCAAATGTCCACATATGTGCCATTTGAAGACATAATATAGAATATGTAAAATTCTTGTTGAAATTTAGAAAATATGTCAATCATTAACCAAGAACACAAAGTTAAGTATGCTATTGCATGATATAAACTTATAAAAATTAAAATCAAAATACCTTGGACACTCGACGTGATGAAAAAATTCTAAAAGCAGATTTGAATTCAGTGCAAAAAATTGATCGAAGAACACCTAAAACCGTTTTGGGGGAAAAATGTTGTTGACCAGTGTTGTTTTGTCTAATTTCAAGTTAATGGTGATATCTATGTAGATTACCTTGTATATTAAACACAATGGATGTTTTGAACATCCTTTGGATTTTTCTGCTAATCAAAGGAAATGCAAAAATAGTAGGGACATGTCACCTAAGTCTACTGAAAATGGTCAGATTAAGTCATCACCTCAGGTAAAACCAAAACGTGATAATATTTCAATAGTGCTGCCAGTTAGAATTCTTAGAACCAACTTTTTTTTATCGCAGAATGAATTATATGGTGGATCTGGAGTTTTTGTTGCTGGAGAGTGCATGTATTCTATGTGCTAAAGAAAGTAATGCAGATGCTGGAGAGGGATCTCTCCACAATACCCCCTGCAAGAAATAAACAATGAGAAGAAATCACATTAAAAAGAACACGTGTGGCAGAAGTGTGGGATCGTTTGAGTGGAGGATCAGAACTTGCAGACCCAACCCTTCCTCAGGTGGGAGAAGGGTGAGATGATGATTTATAAAGACACTTATACATACATTATTAATAGACCATGAAAGCACATTTGAAAATATATTTTTAAACTAAAATAATGTCTCAATTTACATATATTTTTCAATTTATTTTGAAATATGCTTAGAAATATACATTTCAAAATGTATAATTTTTTTCATATTGGGTACCAGGACCAACCAATAAGCATCTAGGGCTGACCATGGCATTTCTGACAGTAGTCTAAGGGATGGAAAGAGCCCCTTTGGCCAAAATGATCAGACCGAGTGTCAGTCTGACCACCAGTTTTCCACTGGGAGCTTCGTCAAAAGTGGTTACTGTGATTGCTGTGTGTTCGGGTATAGGAGTTGCAACCACCTAGTGTTTCTCAACCACCACAATATGTTTTCCCAGGGGTTTGGGTCTCCATGCAAAGCAAGAACATGTGGGTAGGCATCCTTCTAAGAGTCGCCTCCCAGAGGACCCTACTTTGACAAGGGCCAATTGATGTTCAAGCACACACAGATCCAGCTTGGGGTTTTTGGGGTTGCAACCACCCCCTACACACATATAAATTTATTCACATAATACATGGAAGCTTTAGCTCAACCCCTCCCTCTGACGAAAATCCTTGATCTGCCACTGTGTTCAAGGTATGTCTTCCTTCACTGTTTATCCCAACACTGCTTTTAGATGGAGGTCCATTTTTCTTAGAAAGGGCCTAGTAAAAACTGGTTAGGGCCATAAACCACTCTAAAGTAAAAACAAAACACTTGAAATCTAACCCTGAGCTGTTGCCCCCAATTTCTAAAAAAAGTTGAAAAACAAAACACTTGACTCTAACCCAGAGCTAATGCTTCAGTTATATGGAAGAAATTAAAATTAAGAAACTTAAAACTAACCCTGAACGATTAACCCTTTTAAAACATGACAAATCAGAATTTTAATAAAATTTTCTTTAAAGACCACAATCATGCCATTCTGGGGAACCAATAGAAACCCATTACCTGAGCAATCACTCACCTTTATGCCAGGTTATAAATGTACCCCAAAAGGATTGAAAGGGAGCATTACTGAGAGTACAGCTCACAATTGAGTTAGCATTCTGAGAATTCAACTCAAAGTTGAATAAAGTTAAATGCTCAGTTAGAATTACAAAGGTACAACTTAAAATTGGGAAAACTAAAATTTAAACAAATGTTGTTAATTTGAAAATATTCAAATAACGGTTCCGAATTTGGAAACATTTAAATAACTATGCTGAATTGGAAATATTTAAATAACTGTGCTGAATTGGAAATATTTGAATAACTGTGCTGAATTGGAAATATTTAAATAACTGTGCTGAATTGGAAATATTTAAATAACTGTGCTGAATTGGAAATATTTGAATAACTGTGCTGAATTGGAAATATTTGAATAACTGTGCTGAATTTTAAAATATTTAAATAACTGTGCCGAACTGGGAAATAAATTTTATTACTGTGTGGAATTTTGATGAATCCAGGCAAATCCTAGGCACATATTTTATATAAAGTCTCCTTTTAAATAATCTCCAAGGAAAAGCAAAGGGCAGGGAAAATTAGATCAAAGGGACCCCAGGAAAAAGTACTAACAAGCCCACATTGGGGACGAATCTGCAGACGGACCCAAGCAACCCATCTCTAGACGACAGCAGTTTATGGGCAACCATGCGTTAGGTGACAGCGTAACGAGATTATATTAGCAGAGTTGCAAGAAGAAGAATAATAGGAAGAAAAACAAGCTTTCAACTCTGCTCTACCCAACAAAAGATGTGACTTTGGCAGCCGAATTGTAGAGTGTAATTACCAAAGGGCATAAGTGCCATTTAAAATTATTTTTTAATTTATAGTTTTTTACAGTTTTGAGATAAACAAAATTAATACAGTTTTGAGATAATCAAAAACAACTGTAAAAAAAGCAACTCCTAACCCTTTTCCCGCCTATGGCAGGGTCGGGTACCCATTTGTCCCTCTGAATGGACACAGGGTGATATATTGGTCATTGTTTTTTTCTACAGTCGGTTGCCGGCCAAAGCTGCACCCCTCTGCTTATTTATTGTCGGTCTAGTGTTCGTTGGGGAATGCTACCGACGCCAGGAGGCGAGCTGCTACACCTGGAAATTTTGCATCATCTACCCGTTGCATAGTAGAGAGGGTTCTTTTACGTGCAAGTGTCATCGTACACCCACACGAGACCTCGGTTTCACTTCGCATGCAAAAGAAGGCACACTCGCGGCTTCTCTCTCGCCCGAAAGAAGCCGACCCACCACAGCCCAGTATCGAACCTAGAACTACGGGCGTAGTTGCCGAGCATGCTAACCACTATGCCACCATGGCAGGTGATCAAAAACAACTGTATAAATTTTAAAATAATTTTTAAATGGCACTTATCCCCTTTGGTAATTACACTCTGCAATTAACACTTTGTAGGTTATAGTTATAATAATAGCAATAATACTAATAATAAGAATAATAATACTAATTTAATACCGAAATTGGTTTCCATTTCATTTTCACACCAATCCTAAACACTGCATGGTGAAGGATTGCACGGTGCATGGTGATTTACCATCAGGCAATGAATTATTATTTCAGAAACATTTATGAAATTTCGAATTTTTGACAATGATTAAAGATGTTTACTTATATTTTACTTGCCCTTCAAGATTCAATAGCACTTCTTTATTCTTTCGAAGATTATTTTTCTTTACATTAGCCTTTTAAACATGCTGTTCTTTCTCTTTTCTTTGTCTTCTTTGTTCTTTTCATCATGACCATCTTTTTCTCCTCGTGCTATCTCCTTGAAGTAGCATGTCCATGTCCATTACAATCGTCATCATTTTCAAACCCTTATCCCACCTGCAGCAGGGTAAGTTCTGTGGGTTGTAGCCTTCCACTTTTGCCTATCTCTCACCAGGTCCACATCCCAGTGGCATAGCGTGGGTTTCTAGCACCTGGAGCAAGGCAAAAATAGGTGCACCCTAAATAATGGACAAACCAGTGGTCTTCTAGACAAGTGGTCAGCAAACTCATCAAGCAAAAGAGCCAAATATCAACAATACATGATTGGGATTTCTTTTGAGAGCCAAATTTCTTAAACTTAATAATGGTCTTACTTATTGAAAAAAAATATATTTTTAGAAATGGCTGGTTAGGGCCTGTGGAATGAGGAGGTAGAAGCAGCCATAAAGCAAAAGAAAACTGCTTTCCACAGGTGGCAGGACCAGGAGTCTAAGATACAATATAGGCAGGTCAAGACCATCACTAGGAGGATCATCACCCTGGCCAAACACCAGAATTGTGAGGCCCTCTATGAGCAGTTAGAGACACAGGAAGGAGAGAGAGGTCTTCAAGTTGTCAAGGCTAGAGATATGGCAGCTACAGACATACCTCGAGCCATAAGTGAACAACAGTGAAGGTAGGGTCCTGTTTTGTCTGTCAGACATAAAGGGAGGAGTACTTCCAAAACCTCTTCAATACTGAAGGGGAGAGGAGGACTTTGCCCCTTATCCTGCATCAACAGGGATGGTGGACTGTGTAACAGAGGAAGAAATAGCCAGGGCACTTAAGAAGATGAAAGGCTGAAAAGCTGTAGGCCCTGATAGAATCAGACAGGCACCAGGTGGTTAGGGAATCTTTTCTGTAGGTTAGATGTTGGAGATAGAATGCCATCTGCATGGTATGAGAGTTGAATATTATCACTCTTCAGGGGCAGAGGGGATGTCCAAGGTTGTGGTAAAATTGCAACGCTACCTAGGGATAGAACTTGTGTTCTAGGAAATCAGATCAGCTTTATGCCAGATAGGTCCACAATTAAGCCAATCATCATTCTGAGACAGATGATAGAAAAGTATTGGGCAGCAAAGAAAGATCTCCATGCCATCTTTATTGACCTAGGGAGGTATTACAAAAAAGGGGAGAAGAAGAAGGGATTATTCAAACAGTCCAGGATATGTATGATGGTTCCACAGCCAGGGTAAGGATAGCTTGGGGGAATACCAGGGGCTTTACAGTGAAAATTGGGATGCACCAAGTTTTGGCACTTAGTCCACATATTTCATCCTGGTTTTGGACAAACAGCTTACAGGAGTAGGAGATTGGGCCCCTCAGTGCTTGGCATTTGCCAACGATATTGGAAAAGTTAGTGACAGCAGAGAACAGATAGAGAAGGGCCTAAACGTTATAAGAGGGAAGGACAGGAAAATAATAGTAACATACGTTATGGGTGCAAACTGGTGAAAAAGGTGCAAGAGGTGAAGTACTTAGGATAAACGTTCCAATGCAATGGAGAGATAGACTTGGATTTGACTCATAGAATCAATGGGGGTGGCTGAAGTGGAGACAGGGAAGTGGGTCCCAGTCAAGCTGAAAGGGAATTTCTACAGGGCAGTGGTTAGACCAGCTATGCTGTATGCATTGGACATCAATAGAATGCATGTTGCTGAGATGGAAATTCTGCAGTAAATGAGTTGTTTGTCGAGAGCTGATAGAATTAGGAATGCCTAAATTAGAGGTAGCCTGGGGGTGTTGGATATTGCAGAAAAAATGAGGGAGAATAGGCTGAGGTGGTATGGACACATCATGAGAAGAGGGAAGGAGGAGCACGTTAGGTTCTTGCCAGGATTGGAGGTGGTCGGTAGCACCTGGGGTAGGAGGAGGCTGAAGCAGGCATGGGAACAGGTGGTTCATAAGGACATGGCAGTGTGTGGGGTGGACGAGGACCTGGTGGAAGACAGACGGGAGAGGAGGGCTAGAACCTGCAGACCTGACAAGAAGTGAGGTTCTGTCATTCAGTTTGCACACCCATCACATTGGCCCTGTCCTGGCTGGTTTTAAAAATACAGGGAACTCTGTGCTTTAAGAAGATACACTACCCTATGAAAAGTCATGGGACAACCCTTATTTGCATGAAAATGTGACATTCCTTTGCAATATCGCAGATGGCATTCTTCCCAGCACTTTATAACAGAGAGTACACTAGTTTGAGATGATACTTTTGTGAATGCTGAAAGAATGACTGAAAGAAAAGAGCTTTCAGACTTCGAAAGAGGCACAATTGTCATGTGCCATCTTGGTTCCATCTCTAAGCACCCAGACTCTCACCCAATTTTTTGGGGACAAAACTGCATATTATATATAAGATAATAGTGAGTATTCATGTAGCACTTATGGCTGATGTACGCTATGTAAAGCAGTTGACAGTTCAACTGTGCAAGTGCAAATACTGCATGCAGTTAAGTTAAGTTGCATTACATTGCACGCATTGCCAATTCTATGTCGAATGCACACTAAACCCCTAATGAAAACTAAATGGCTGACGTCATCAGTCAATAGGTGGCGCTCGTGTATCGGCCGTTACATTTTTAGTTTTAGTAAACGTTACAAGAAAATAGTTTTTCCTTACTGACGCAGCTGTCAGTCATGAGGTCTACATATGTCTTTGTGTGTGTCTGTTGATGCTGCAAGAAATCCCCCTATTACCACACACTACCCTATCAAAAGTCATGGGGACAACCTTATTTGCATGAAAATGTGACATTCCTTTGCAATATCGTAGGTGGCATTCCTCTCTGCACTATATAACAAAGAGTTCAATAGTATGAGATGATACTTCTGTGAATGCTGAAAGAATGTCTCAAAGAAAAGAGCTTTCAGACTTCCAAAGAGGTAGAATTGTTGGGTGCCATCTCACAGGCAAAACTGTTAGAGAGACGTCAACCCTCCTAAATATCCCAAAATCGGCCATTCACAATGTCATCTGGGCCTGGAAAGATAAAGGCACCACAAGTGTTTGAGCTAGGACTGAAAGACCAAAGATCATGCTGGCTAGAGAACAAAGAGCTCTTCATAAAATGGTCCCTGCAAACTGGCACACATCACTTGATGAACTGAAAAGATCATTCGTGGAGTCTATGGGAACAACTGTGAGCACCCTGACTGTTTGCAGGGATCTGCATACAATGGGTTTTTATGGCAGAGAGACAGTCCACAAGACTCACATTGGCACCAGCTACACAGGGAGGAGATTGCAGTGGTGAAAAGAGCAACGACATTGAAATCTGGATCAATGGTGAATGGTTGAACGGAGTGATGACTCCCGCTATGCCATCTGGCATTTGGATCGACAGGTTTGGATATGGCAAACGCCTTGCAAACGTTACCTGCCAAACTGTGTTGTGCCCATGGTGAAGTTCGCCAGAGCGTCAGTGATGGTGTGGGAGTGCTTCTCTTGGTATGAGTTGGGTGCATTCGTTTCTGTGGATGGGCATCTAAATGCAGAGTATTACCTGGACATTCCAGACAATGCAGCACTCCCATTTCTCTGATAGCACTTTGGCAATGGCCATTTTCTGTTTCACCCTGATAATGCACCTTGCCATAAAGCACAGGCATTAGGCACATGGTTTGATGACATGGGGGTTCAAGAACTTGACTGGGCTGCACAGAGTCCCAATCTGAACCCCAACAAGCATCTGTGGGATGTGTTGGAACGTCAATCGCGCACTTGTGCGGAACGCCTGACATCTGTGACCGAATTATCCAAGACATGTATGACAAATGGCATAAATTACACTGGTCAGCATCATTTTTGATGTCTTTATGATGTTAACTGATTTGGAAACAGTGTTTTATCCTGATTTCAAATATGGAATTAGTTTTTTCCATCATGTATAGTTTTCAACCAATGTGCTTTAATGATGTGCTGAGATATGCTATATTTCAAGATTATTGTTTGGCATCTGAGTTTACATCAGGTAAAAGGCCCCATTTCTCGTTGAATTTGAAGAATAAAAGGCTGTGTAATAATGTTACTTGTATGATGTTGGGAGATGTCATAGCATTTGGCACCATGGGGAAGTTTTTGGGCCCAAATAACTCATCTATTCATGCAGGTAGCACTTAATGATTTGGTGAGAGATTTGAACTGGAATGGAGGGGGAATTAATGGGGGATAGGCAGGAGTGGAGGATTAGAACCCACAGAGCCGACACTGCCTCAGGCAGGAGATGGGTGAGATGATGATGATTAACTTATCTAAAAGTGAAGCAGAAGTTCTTGGTGTTAGGTTAAAATCAAAAAATCTTTTGTCACCAGGGACATTTTTGTTATGGCATCACCATAAAGAAGAAGAACTAGTGCCAATCTTTGCTGAAGAACATTCATTCCTGGGCACATGAAATATTTTGAAATCCATTATGCTGCTTCTGAGTGGAGACTCTGCATTGACTCCTCCAAAAGGAGTTTAAAGTCAATACTTCTTCATAATGTTAGTAAGTAGTTTATTCTGTCCAGCTAAGAGAGTCTTTTGAAAGTGTGAAAAAGGTGTTGATGACAATTAAAAGCGAGGGGTGCACCTGGAATGTATGTGGAGATTTCAAAATGATAAGAATGCTTCCTGGTCAGCAAGCAGGCTATACAAAAATGCCATGCTTTTTGTGAGTGGGACAGTAGAGCAAAAGATAAGCACTGGGCGAAGAAATCATGGCCAAAGAGAAAGCATCTCTTGCCAGGGACAAAAAATATTTTGAACAAACCATTGATTGAGCCCACAAAGGTATTACTTCCACCTTTCAGTATCTTGCAAAGCAGTTTCCAATCATTGCAACAGAAAAAAAAATTAAAGCGGGAATATATTGTGGGTCCTCAAATTCACAATTTGAGGATTCTATGAATAAAACTGAAAAATATGCATTGATTGGATTTAAATCTGTTGTTAAAAGCTTCTTGGTAAAAAAAAAAAAAAAAAAGGGCAAAAATTACCAATACGTAGTGGAGACCATGCTGGAAAAGTAGAAGAAACTTGGATGCAATATGAGTGTTAAATTGCACTTTCCACACTCCGATTTGAAATATTTCCCAAACAACCTGGGAGATTTTAGTGAGGAGAATGGTGAAAGATTTTACCAAGATATTAAAGACATGGAACAAAAGTACCAGGGAAGGTGGAATTCTAACATGATGGTGTACTACTGCTGGAACCTCAAATGAAAGTGTAAGAAACTTCCAAAATGTTCAAGGAGGTCAAAGAAAGGGAAGTTTGAAGTAGAATAAAAGTACTTCAAATCCATTCCTCACAAATCCATTTTCTATAAGTCCAAGAAATCAGGCTAAATATTGTTTTTTAACATTTCTCTTAAAACTATTATACCATAATTATTCTAATAAATGGCACCCTCTAATGAACGGCGTGCCATTTATTTCAAAACTGGAAGTGATCGTGCAAGTTAACTTGAATTTTTTTAATGCTTAACCCTTTAATTCTACACAGGGGTACTGGTATCATCATCACACCCTTATCCAGCCTGTGGCAGGGTTTGGTCCGTGGGTCCATTGAACATGCTATGACTGGGAAAACCCCAGCCAGGCATATGAAACCTGCAGGAATATTGGCTGATTGTCTGTGGTGGGGGGATGTCGGCCTACCCCACTGTTCCAACACCACGTTTTACAACCAAAATATATATTTTGGCAGGTAAATTAATGCTTTGTCAGTTTTAATATGGCTTGGTGTATGACCTATTGCACAATAACTATAATGCAATAAGGATTTAGGCTCATGCCTGAACAGAGTTACTGGTGTACCCCAGGGTTTTTCTTCCTCCTCTCTGTTCTGTGGGTGACCCTGGCGCAATGTGATTCACAGGCACCCCTGTGTACCCCTGTGTAGCAACTGTGTAGAGCTTAAATGGCCATACGAAGTGCAGGAAATGCCATATGCAGTGAGTAAGAGCAAAACATTCATTTGCTTTAACCACCGCATTAAAATTGTTAAAATTGTTTATAATGATATTTTTCTGTTTCTGAGCATTGCAAGCAAGCAATCACACTATCCTCTATATGGTGTAAATATGTTTGCAAGTTTTTTGCTCGGGTAAACTAAGCTTTAGTGCAGATATTGTTGAAAGAAAAGTTTCAAAGAGAAAGTTGAGGAATTTCTGCAGCTTCAGAGTGATGGTAATTGTCCTGTGGCTTAACCTGTACAGTTATCTAAATCTAGGGTAATGATTTAAATGAACCAGTGATTATGTTTCTCAATTTCATTTTGCCAATAAATTAAGATTGGAGAGTGGCATCAGCAAAAATCAAAGTTGGTGAAATCAGCTTGTCCGGCCCTAAAGTTTCCATTTATAAATTGAAAAAAATAATAAACGGTGCCCTCTAATAAACGGCGCCCTCCAGTAAACGGTGCAACAAAAAAACCCTTCGAAAAAATAAATGGCGCGCCGCTTATTAGAATAATTACGGTAATTTAAGGAAATGCTTTCGTGTAATAATATTTCCAAGAAGTCAATCAAAATTCATGTAAGTTGAAGTAATTATTAGTGATTTGTGAAAAATCTGTACGTGCCAGAGAAAAACGAAACCCTGAATCAGCTGAAATCTTGCAATCATCAAAAAAATTTTCAAAATGCAGTCCTGTGTTATCTGTCACAACATATAAAAACCTTCTGGACAGTATGCCCCAGAGAGTAGAGACTGTGATAACAGCAAATGGTGGAACAACAAGATACTAATATATGTATATTTGTGATTGATGCTATTAAAGTGGTGGTGTTCCGTGATTTTTGATAGGGTAGTGTATTAAGAATTTTCTCTCAGACCCCCAGACGGAAATCATGGACCCCCAGGAGTCTGTCGACCATGGGTTATGTAACACTGGTCTACAGTATTCAGCACCTGTTTCCAAATCTGAAGCACCCTTTCAGGTACAGTTTTTAGAAAACCTACAGAAACATGGAAGTGACCCACGCCTGCAATGTAGGTTCTTGGATAAATGAAGTGGTTATGCCATCTGTACTATATCGATAGGCGTTTTGGGCAGTATGAAAGTGTGATGGAAACGCATTGTGAGTTGTTGCAATTCCGAATTCTGCAGTACATAGGTGGGGCGTCGAGAGCAGATAAAATTAGGAATGTGTATGTTAGGGGTACATCATGTGAAGGCATCACAGAAATGACGAAGAAGAGTATATTTAGGTGCCAGAGGTGATCAAAAGGTGGGAGGAATACTACCACAGCCTCTTAAATACTGTCACCAGTGTAACAGCCACAGCAAGCAACCCAAGCATAATTCCTCAGGCAGTGGACAGGGTGAGTGAGGCTGAAATCGTCAGAGCCCTTCGCAAAATGAAAGGTCTTAAAGCAGTAGGCCCAGATAAGATCCCTATCGATGTTTGGCACACCTTGGGGACCACAGGCAATGCATGGCTTGTGAAGCTTTTTAATAAGTTACAAAAGGTGATAGGATGCCATCTGCATGGCGAGAGAGTTGGATAATTCCATTGTTCAAGGGCAAGGGGAATGCCCAGGACTGTGGAAACTATAGAGGCATTAAGCTAATGAGCCACTCTATGATGCTGTGGGAGCGAATCACAGAGTGTCGCCTCAGAGAGCAAACTAGGGTCCAGGGAAACCAATTTGGGTTTATGCCTGGTAGGTCCACCATGGAACCAATCTTTATTCTAAGACAGATGATAGAGAAGCATAGAGTAGCAAAGAAGGACCTCCATGCAGTATTTGTTGACCTGGAGAAGGCCTATGATAGTGTCCCTAGACAGGTGCTATGGAGTGTTTTAAAGAAGAAAGGAGTTGATGAAGGCCATATTAGGATAGTGCAGGATATGTATGAGGGCTCCACTGCTAGGGTGAGGACAGCATGGGGAAACACTGCAGGTTTCAACGTGCTGGTTGGGGTGCATCAAGGGTCAGCACATAGCCCATATCTATTTACTGTAGTAATGGATGAGCTGCTGACGGGAGTGGGGGAATGGGCTCCTCAGTGCCTGGTATTCGCTGATGATGTGGGATGGCTAGAGGAGTCCAAAGAGGATGCACAAAAGGGCCTACAGGACATTAAGACAGCAGTGGAAAGTGGGGGTCTCAAGGTGAACATGAAGAAGACAGAGTACCTAGCTTTCAATTTTAGTGACCAGGGGCAAGGGGGTGAGCTTCACTGTGGGGGAGACAGGATTCCAGTGGTACAAAAGTTTAGGTGTTTAGGATCAGTTTTCCAGAGCAATGGGGAAATAGATTCTGATGTGACCCATAGAATTAATGCAGGGTGGCTGAAATGGAAGCAGGCAAGTGGGGTCCTGTGTGACCGCTGCGTCCCAATAAAGTTGAAGAGTAAGGTCTACTGAACCGTCGTTAGGCCAGCTATGCTGTATGGGTCAGAGTGTTGGGCAGTTAGGAAGAACCATGAACGACAAATGCAAGTGGCCGAGATGCAAATGCTGCACTACATGAGTGGGGTGACGCGATTGGACAGAATTAGAAACGATTACATTAGAGGTAGCCTGGGGGTGGGAGTCATTGCGGAGAAGATGAGAGGGAACCGGTTGAGGTGGTATGGGCATGTGATGCGAAGGGGAGAGGAGAAGCTTATTAGGTCCATTATGGGACTGCAGGTGGTTGGGGGCATCAGAGGTAGAGGAAGACTGAAGCGGACGTGGGAGCAGGTGGTGCAAAGGGACATGGAGGTGTGTGGGGTGGAAGGGGACTTGGTGGGAATTAGGCGGGAATGGAGGATTAGAACCCACAGACCCGACCCTGCCTCAGGCGGGAGAAGGGTGAGATGATGATGATGATGATGGTCATGCAATTACACTTCATTTGTGGTGCACCACGTAGCTTGCTCACTTTACTGTCCGAGTGGTTCCAGGGTGACCACAGAGTAGAGATGGGTCAACTTCTTTTGGATGAGAAAGAAATGCCTAGTGTGCCTTCCTTCGGATGACAAGTAAAACTAAGGTCCCCTGTGGCATTTGATGGCAATTGCATGTAAAAGAACCCTCTTTCAACTATGCAAAGGGTAGAGAATGCAAAATCGCTGTGTGTATTAGCTGGCGTCCTGATGTCACCTTGGTGGATAATGGCGAGTTTCCACATGCCATGATTACTGGCACCAGTGCTTAGCTTGCACCTGTGCAGTAGGCTTCTCTAGGAGGAATAACAAAAAATGGCAACACCATCGAAGAAATGGTCAAGCAAAGAAATTGTTAATATATTATTTCTTTAAGTATAATTAAATAATCATTATCACGGGTCATCAAATATTCATTAAAATACCATATTCCTTTAAGGCTTTATAGATAGCATCCAATAATTCACCTGTAAATTGTGAAATAGAGCTTTTTGGGTATTTGAATTTTGTACCACTCTGGAAACAGTTCAATAAATACATGAGCATATTTTTGTTCATTTTTAAATGATTAAAATATGCTCCATGGTCCTCATCATCTGTCTCTTTAATTGAGGTGCTTGATGCTCCTTGATGCTTGACCTCTGCATGCCAGCCATGGACGAATCCACCATCTATGCTTTTCCTTTGCTTTTTTTAAAATTTCCAAGATAGATAAACTCACAATTTGAATCAAACCCCGGACACCTACACAAACTATTTTAATTGGGGCTATCTTGAAAACTGTGCCAGCTAGAAGATTGCAAACAATGTGGAACCATAAACTGGTGCCATAGTAGTGGCTTAGTCCTGGTGCCTATAATCTTGGCATGTGGAAACGTAGGTTTAGGTTGGCCATTCAGCATAATTTAAATATTTTGTTCTTATTCAGCATCAATTGATTTCACTGTACTCTGATTTTAGCAAACACCTAAATGCAGATTGTTCAAGGTAGTTTCAGTTCTACAGATGTATCCACCTGTGGCTTTGGGTGAATTTCATACTGTATATTAATTCATTATTTCTTTTGACACTAAAACGAAGTCTATTGGATTTAGAAAGTTGAAAAATATTAAAAGCAAACCGAGGGGGATTTCGAATCATTTGACCTCCACAGTAGGTTAAGAGCATGTTTTTCATATACAGTACAGTTGGCTCTCTTTTTATGCAGGCTCTTTTCATGCGATTTCCAAGTTATGTGGTTTGCATTTGGTTAAAAAAAATTTTGCCAAATATGCATACTGTATTCTTGTTCAGGAAGTATACTCAGTCTAAGGCCCATGACACTGATAAAGTCCACCAAACGTTGTATTAGCCAGTCCAAGAAGTTTTAGTTTGTCAGAAATTAGCGTACATAATAAGGGGTTCCGCACATGTACATGACACTTAACAATCATACCATTATCATCATACCCTTATCCCGACTGTGGCAGAGTCGGGCCTGCAGTTTCGCTGAACATGCTCTAAAATTAAAACATATTTTGGAGGTGATTTGAACATTTTTAACCATGATGATATAGAAGAACTGCTGGTGGATGATGTCTTAAATGACGATGATATTATTAAACTAACTTTATTTGCTGGCTGGTTTCAAAATGTCCCCAGGCACATTGAGGTAATTTAACACATACCTCAAAGTGTCCGCCTTCACGTCAAAGTGTCTCCGCCGTCTTCCATTACTCGGGATAAGTTATTTCAATAGAAATTTTGCGTTGATTCACGTTACACATGTGCTCTGCAGTGCATAGGCGCTCTGCAGAAAAGAAACAAATTCGGCATCTGCATTCGGACCTCGATGGTGGGCACTTTGAGGTACAGTCAGGTAGGTCTCTTTTTTATGCGGGGGATACGTTCCTCAGCAAATCGAATAAAAAGAATTCGCATAAAATGAGACTATAAGTCTATGGAAAAATGAGTGATACGTGCCGTAATTTTTAAAATTCACATAACTCCGAAATACCGAATTAAAGTGAATGTTCAATTGCATAAAAAAGGTTGTTGATGTTAAAGAAAATAGGTTTCTTAATAAATTTCTTTGGGAAGCCGAAATAAAATTTTATTTCAATTCAATTCTCTATCTGTTAAGGGTATACACCATCTGCAAACTGTTTTTAAATCACTTTCATCATCAGAAATACCGTAAAATCTCACGTAAAGTCCGCACCTCAAATATAGTCTGCACCCGTCTATAGTCCACATTAGTGATGGGTATGTTTCAAATATAGTCCGCACTTTAAAATTCCTACTGTAGCCAGTGGAGCAACTTGCAGGAGGAATGGGATCAAATAAATTTGAACATGAAATGTCAGATTGCCCTGACAATGAAATTGAAATGTGAAGGATTTTATATGGCATTATCATATAAATAAGAATGTACCATGTAAAATCGTGTTGTTAAGTGTAATAAAATGTTCAGAAAATGAAGAGCAGTTTTCATTGAGAACCCTGGGTTCCCATTTATAGTCCGCACCCATATATAGTCCACCCTCGCATATAGCCCACACTAAATGACCCTATGTTTCGCGTATAATCCAGGCACTACGTGAGATTTTACGGTAACTGTCTTTGCCATAGATCTCTTTGATATAGACGATACATTTTCACAAACATATTTTTTTCTCACTCTCTGCAGACTGTTGTTTTTGACCATCATCATCATCGTTATACCCGTATCTCACTTGAAGCAGAGTCGGGTCTGCAGGTTCCCTGAACATGTTCTGATTGGGGACACTCCAGTCAGGCATCTAGAAAACGCAGGGATATTGGCTGGGTTGACTATGGGGGGATGCCGGTGTCACTTGAAAGTGTCTGGCGGGATACTTTGAGACAATTTTGAGTACCTCAAAGTGCCCCCATCTAAGTCTGAATACAGATGCCTGAATTTGTCTCTTTTCTGCAGAGCAAATGTGTAACGTGAATCACCTCGAAATTTCTACCAAAATAACAACCGGGTAATGGAAAACGGCCGAGACACTTTGAGGTATGTGTTAAATTACCTCAATGTGTCCGGGGACACTTAGGTTGTACTTGGGGGCCTGTAGTCGTTTCACACCAAATGAATCTGACTCACCAAGATTCAACGTGGTGCTTCCCCACTCAAATGTACACATTGCTTTCACACCAGATGAATCTGGTTCAGTCCACCTTCATTCAAGACTGTCAATGCTTTGGCTGGTCTGAATCTTCTACCCTTCATTCATGAATCAATATAAAGGCCCCCATACACAATCATTCCATTTGGATGAAAACCATTTGGATGGCGTCCGAATGGATGACGTCCAAAAATCAGCACATACACCATCACTCCATGCTGTTCACACCATTTTGTTTTCAGTTTAGTTCAAGACCTGGTGAGAAAAGCATGGATGAAGAAGAATTGCTACTTTTGGTGGCCAGGTAACAATCTTGTCCCTCTTAATAGACACAAGGCGGCATTTTGGTCATTGTTTTTCTGCAGCCACAGCAGTCTGTAACCCCCTATGCCAGTGGTGGCAAACCTGTGACCCACCATTCAATTTTAAGTGACTCACCCGAACGTGAATCATATCTAGTTTATCATATCATAGTGTGTGGGCTGAACGGGAACTTGGAGGTTAGAACCCATAGATCCAACCCAGCCAAAGGCAGGATAAGGGCATTATGATGATGTTCTCTATTTGCTACTTTAATAATCTAATAGATTCATTATTAATAATAATTTTTTATTCATAAAATTAAATAGTGATTGCAACTGACCCATGGACAACTTTTTTGCTCTTTTTCGTGTTATTGTGACCCATCTTCAAAAAAAGGTTCGCCACCACTGCCCTATGCTTATTTAGCATTAGTCTACTGTTTGTTTTTGGGGGGCTCTACTAGTACCACACCACATACCACCACATACAAAGCTCTACTAGTACCACATACCACCACATACAAAGCTCTACTAGTACCACATCCCACCAAACTCTCCCCAGAAAATTGTAACTTTATTCATACAGCCCCACCATTGTTAATTCTCATGAGCCACCACTGAAATTTAACCTCATCTACCCATTGCATAGTAGAGGGGTGTGGTCCAGTTGGGTTGGACACACCAGTTCTCGTCAGATCACTGAAGTTAAGCAGTGTAAGCCCAATTTAGTATCAACATGGGTGGTTGGTTGTGAACATTGGGTGCTTCTAATTTTCCCTGTCCTACATCCCCTACACCTACCTCCTCCTCACCTGCAAGCAGCCTCCTTAGGGTTCGGCCTGTTATGGGTGCTTGGCTTACTCCCCAACCCCTGAGCATAACATACTAAAGTACTTTTACGTGCAAGTGACATCATACACCACTCAGGTCCTCTCTCACCTGAAAGAAGCAAACCCACTTTGGTGCAGTATTAAACCTAGACCTGCTGACGGAGTTACTGAGTGTGCCACCCACTACATCACTGAGGCAGGTTATAAAAATTTCCAAATGCATTCATTTTAAAAAATAACATGCCATAAACATTGCAAGTTTATCAATAACTCCCTGCCAGGCGTTATGGTCCACTCTCCAAAGCTGCTTGTCGCATACTAATCCCTATTTGGACCACGTTTTGCACACACACGGTCATGCCACTGTTTCAAATGACATGGTGCCACCAAATTTATCAGTTGTCACTCCTGGTGGCAGGGCATACTTCCACCACACTTTTGCCACACATGGTCAGTTGGAATGATGGAGTGATGGAGTGATTGGGTGGATTTTGGCTTGACCAAAAATCCAACCGAGCTCATCATGCCACATCATCCACTTTAGTTTCTCCACACAATGCGATTTTGGATTGACACCATGCCATTTGGACAGATGGAGCGATCGTGTATGGAGGCCTTTATGAAACATTGCACTTGTAACTTTTAATGATGAAAGTGAAAGAAAACAATGCGACTCGGATTAAGTTGGTGTGAAAACAAGGCGATTACAAACCAGATTCACCATGATTGGAATAAATCTGATTGATTCGGAATCACTTGTTGTGAAACGGGGATAAGGGTTATTACACTTCAGTGATCAGCATAGGTTTCACTTCAGCGTCTCAAGACTTGGTTGCTGTAAGCCGGTGTGAAGATTTGGGCGAACTTGGGGACCTCAACACTAGGTTGCAATGAGGGGCCTCAAAACTAGACGGCGCTGAGGACCATCCAAGTGCATGATTCACCACTGATTATGTGAGTTGTACGTAATGTGGACGTAAAAGCCCATTCTTTATGAAGAGGGAGGTTCTCTACCATCTGGCCGGAATTTGTCATTACCTCAGAACTGCATAGCTTCCCGCCATTGGTAGGGTTCGGTGCCCTTTTTGTGATTTATTGGGCTACACTTTTATACAAAAGATTGCAAACTTAGTGAACTATGTTTCAAACACTCCTGATGAAATGTTAAGTGGTTGGTGAAGAACATCAAGGGCTCAGGAAGGAACATCACCACAGACAATTGGTACACTAGTTACTCATTGGCTATGGATTTGATGAAGCCTGAATTCAAAATGTCTCTTGTGGGAACTCTCAAACAAAATAAACGTGAAATTCCAAAGGAATTCCTTCCTAACAGAAAGCGACCAGAATTTAGTTCTCTATTTGGATTTGCTAACAAGGTGACAATGGTGTCATACGTCCCCAAAAAATATAGAGCTGTTGTCCTTCTATCTTCCTTCATAATGATGATGCCATAGATGCAAGTAGTGGTGACAGAGAGAAACCTGAAATAATCACATTTTATAATGTGACAAAAGGTGGTGTAGATGGGTTGGACCACTTGTGTGCCATCTATGACGTTGGATGAAGGACAAGAAGATGGCCAGTGGCAGTTTTCTTTTATCTAATGAACATTGCAGCAATAAATGCATACATTATTCACAAGGCCAACACTGAAATTTGTGATACTCATATCAGGAGAAAATTTCTGAAGCAGTTAGCTGTTCAACTTGTGGAACCTGAGCAATGTCCATGTTGATATAAGGGCTACTCCAAAACAAGTAAAAAGGAAGATAAAGATGTCTCATGGTGCAGCAGGAGTGAAAACCAGGCCCAGTTCCTCACGAGGACGTTGTCATTTATGCCCCCATCAAGATGATAAAAAACAAACTCTCCAGTGATCCAATTGCCAAAATTTTGTATGCAAGAAGCACTGTACAATCTTATGTTTAGATTGTGGCAGCAGTGATTCATCAGAGTAGTGATTCCTTATTTTTTTTTACTCTTCTGGAATCACTGACTGCCAGTGTATCCAAAACATGGGCTTGGAAATTTGGTTTTTTTTTTTAATTATTTGATTATTTTGTAAACAAAAATTCATATCACAATTAAAGCAATAAGCATTATGTATTATTATTTGTACTTGTTATTTTTCAAAGTCGCTCCATTAACAAAATATCTGCAATTGAATTTGGGGTCACTGGTGACCCCATGCGCCCAATTGTGTGATTTTCTTAGTGCGCCTACTTAAGGGTTAATGACTTCACTGCACACTTCTGCTGCTGCACCGAAGTTTATATGATGGCGGTGCCAGAATCGTACAGCACTGTAACAAGTGTTATTGTGAGAATCACTCTTACATCATTATTACTGCAACGTAGGATCGTTAACGACCTAATTTCTCAGTAATTAGTTAAACACAGTCGTGTAGGAAACAACTCGATGTAACCTAATATTTGGAGAATTTTTATTTCATTATTCACAGTATTTTGCCAGGTGCGATATCAGATACAGCCGGGAGGGGGTGGAGGGCTGAAACTCAAATGGTAGTGTTACTACTGACATTTAGTGGCGCCGTGTGTGTGCTACCGAAATATCGATTTATATGAAATCGTATTTTGCTGCATTCATGGCTTCAAACGCACTATTGGTTTTTCCTATCTGTCTTGGAGTACAGAAATGTAGATGGTGAGGAAGCGCCAGTTTTGATGTTTTTAAATATGGTTTACAAGAAGAAAAATATGATTGGTGACACTACAAGTATGTTTGTATCCTCGTAACCCTTTTCCAACCTATGGCAGGGTCGGGTACCCATCTTGTCCCTCTGAATGGACACAGGGTGATATATTGGACAGTTTCTCTGCAGGCAGTTCCCGACCAAATCTGCAACCCCCTACGTTTATTTATCGTATACAAATCTATAATGGAAATAATTTAGAAATTTATTGCTTCACGTGAAGGTTGTTTTTATCAAGACGATTCGAGCCCTACCGTAATATCACCTTCCCCATAAAAAATTCATGAACGAAAATGGGCACACCATACTATTTCATTTTGCAGAAAACCATGATCTTTCATAGAAAATTACCGTATAACTTGTGTGCAGTGAATACGCTTATAGTAATGGCGTCTCTCATAATTTATACATCATTATTTTACAAAATGTGAAACACACGAGTACCTGTTCCTGAAAGGTCGATTTTTTTTTTAGAGATTATTATGGCTGAGTTTCTAAATTACTCCAGTTAGAGTAACTCTGGAGTTACTCGGGTCCCTGCTGACGTCACTGGAGTAACTCCGGTGTCATGCATTAAGGGCTGAGTTTCTAAATTACTCCAGTTAGAGTAACTCTGGAGTTACTCGGGTCACTGCTGACGTCACAGGAGTAACACTGGAGTAACTCCGGTTTCATGCATTTAGGGACGATACAAGAGCAAAATTTACAAAGATGGCAGACGATTTGGCGATGGCAGACGATAATTTGACGATGACAGGCGATAATTGTCTCGTTATGCCCCCAGATCTTCATTTGTCCACCCAGAACACTGTTTAATTCATTCATACTGACATTATATATATATATATACAACCCTAATAGCGGGAGATATATATATGGGTTACTGTATATGTCCCGCTGTCCCGTAGGTCCGTGCCCATGTCAGACAGTCATTTGTCCAGGTCGATTTAAAACTTTTGCATGCAGGACAATTATTTTCCGATAATATCATTCCATTCAGTACTGCGCATGTACATGCCAAGATTTGGTACTGACGCGTCCACGAAAACATCACATTTTGCCAGTGAAACTGACTGTTCGACCACCATTTATCTATTAATTTTTTTTATCATAAAGTTGTAATAAAACTCTTATTTTGTTGAAAAAATATTTTTAAGGAACGTTTTCGGTCCGACAATTATGCCAACCCTACTCTATATGCCTAATTGCTCGTCTGTTTAGATTGCGTTCGTTAACTGTCGACTGCTTTCACTCCGTTTACTCCTCCTTTTTAAGTGGGGTCAAAAACAATCACTCCGGAGTGACTCTAAAACGTGAAAAAACGCATTTCGGAACGCGGGGCTTTCGGAGTAAGCCATTTAGAAACGCTTTGGAGTCACTCCGGAGTAACTCGAGTTTGACTCGGGTAATTTAGAAACAGCCTATAAGATGCTTATATTTGTGTGGTTGTTGACTTCTGAAATATTGACTGTACTAAAATGGACGAATACACAGCTTTGAAAAGTTAATATCATTTCTGGACTGACAAAATAATTATTACTGCGTAATAAATGGTAAATGTAATTAATATTATAAATAGTACTTTAAATTAGTAACTGTTTAATAGTTATTTTAACTTATATGCGTTAATAAAATATTGAAAGTCCTCTACCAGGTGAACTTTGTGTAGCATCTTTGTAGCATATTGTTTGACATTGCTAAATGCACTTTTTTAAGTTAATTTGTTAATTAAAATTATAATACAAGAATTACACTACATTTTTGTGCCTTCGATGTCTACTTCTAACCACTCTAATGTAACACATCAATCACAGGATTCAACATCACCTGGCATTCAACAGAGCCAACTTCCTCCTGCATGGCGTTAAAATTAAGTAGTAAATTACGTAGATACTGTAGGTATTAAACATAATAAAAGGTATGTAAAAATTTTTTGTATAAAAAATGAAAATGGAATACGAAATAAAACGAGATCGATCATACAACCACGAAGTTTGTAAATTGCAGCCGAGGGCTCCTCCAGTTACACTCAATATATGCCCGGGCTTTCAAACAAAAATTTACGTGCTTAAATTGAACTGCCCTATTAGTTCTTACTAGGGCGTCGTTCACTAGATACAAATTTTAAACATTGACATTCCCTCCTCGTATTTTAATATGTTCTGTGGTCACAGAAACACAAATGTTGTATCCCATCCCTTTCTCCTTTCTTCCCTCATCCCCTTCAAAGGAAAAATCGACTCGTCTAGAGCTTAGTTTTCAAGTACCCGGATGTCGTTCGGAAAGTTGCCGTCGGTGATTGCGTTTTGTAGTTGTTAGTGTGCCTGTCTTGTCGGAAATATGGCTGACGACGTTGCTACCACATGCGAGCATTTGATTGAAAATCAGTCTCAAGCTGATAATCAACAGGCTCAACAATTTCAACAACAGCCACTACCACCACCCAGTGTAATTTGGTTAGATGTAGCTGGTGGTCAACAAGATACAATATCAGATAGTAATAGTCCTGGTACCGGAGATACGAATACACCATTCGGACAGAAACTCCGCGGTCGAAAGGGAGCTCTGAAGAAAAAGAACATTTATATAGTAAAGGACCATAAATTCATCCCAAGGTTTTTTAAGCAGCCAACATTCTGCAGTCATTGCAAGGACTTCATATGGTAAGTAGAACAATATTTGATTTTCTGCTGAAGATGTCCTCTAGAGAATCTGTCGAAACACATCACATTTCTGACGTTCCTTTTTTTCGGCTTGAGGAGGAAAGGAAGGTGGAGAAAAGAGAAAAAAATTGTGTTTGGTTTTGTCAGAAGCTATTAATAGCTGTTCAGATTTGAAGTTGCTGTTATGAAGAATCAGAAAACGTGTCTTGAGAGGAACAATTTACAGATCATGGTATTAGGTTGAAATTGAGATGATGATGCTTTTGATCGTAATGAATTTAGATGTAAAAGCCCGTAGATGATGATGATGATGAAATGAAATGCGCACGCGCACTTGACATTGCTTTTTTCGGACTATTGCTGCAGTAAACTGGTGTTGTTGTCCTCCCCCCATTTCTAAGAAGTGGCAATTATATGATTTTGACCAAAGACGTAAGGGGCACAGGATACTCAATCTTACTGATAAGTAAATTGTCATCTGTCATATCGAATTCTCCAACTCGTACTGTCGTTCCAATTTGGCAACAAAGGGTACCTTTAAATTCATGGATGTTGTTCTTTCTTTTTGATTCACAACAATTTGGCAACTAAAGGCACCTATAAATTCATTGAATGCGTTGTTTCTTTTCGCTTCACAAAAGAGCCTACAAGACATTAAATCAGCAATGGAAAGAGGGGCCCTGAATGTGAACCTAGGAAAGGGGTACCTAGCTTTCAATTGGAGTGGCAACGGGGAGAGGTGATAAGTGGTGCAACAGTTCCTTTGTTTTTAAATCCATATTCCGGAGCAATGGGGAGCAAGACTCCGCCTTGACCCATGCGTTTAATGCAGGATAGCGGAAGTAGAGGCAGGCAAGTGGAGTCCTGTGAGACCGCTGGGTCATATCAAGTTGAAAGGCAAAGTTTACAGAACGGTCGTTAGGTCCGCTATGTTGTACGGCTCGCCTTTGGGCAGAAAGAACCATGAAAGGAGAATGCAAGTGGCTGATTTGCGAATGCTGCGATACATCAGTGGGGTGTCACGAGCTGACAGAATCCGCAACGATTACATTAGAGGAGCATTGGGGTGGGGGACATCACAGAAAAGATGAGAGAAAATGGGCTGAGGTGGTATGGGTATGTGAAGAGGGGGAGGAAGAACTTGTTAGGTCCATTATGGGACTGCAGGTGACGGGGCACCAGCAGTAGGGGAAGTCCAAAACGTACATGGGAGCAGGTGTTGCAGAGGGACATGGAAGCGCGGTGGGTGGGGGATTGGTGGGGGTAGGCGGGAATGGAGGATGATAACCCGCAGGCCCAATCCTGACGCAGGCGGGATCTCTTCACAGTGTATTTTCGAACTGCCAAACTCGTACTATCTGCCATCTGTGTGGCTTTGAATATTTCTTGTTCAGTGAATTCATCTTATTGAAGTGTATCTCTGAGAGGCTCATATAAAATAGCTTTGATTAGTCTCTTAGCTGAAATCTTATTTTTGTATAACCCCGATTGACAGCTTAAACCGCGCATCTCTTCATTCTCTTTTAACGACTGCCAAGGGAACTTCCTTTGGCAACTCAAAGAGACGAACTTGCACACCTGGCACTTGATCTTGGCTGAAGTCATACACAGCGACCAGGCTCGATTCTACGGTCATTTGACTCACCTGCCAGGTATGCATTAGGTGAACAACAAAGATTTCCATTTTCCATTTGATAAATCGGAAGTGGAGTAGACCGGCATCCTCCCACAGATAACCCAGCCAATATACCTGCGGGTTCCAGGAGTTCCCGTCAGAGCATGTTCAGAAAGAATAGGGGCAAATCTTAGATTAGGAACCTGGATGGTAGTGTGTGGGACTAACGGGGACCTAGTGGGGGTTAGATTGGAGTGGAGAACGAGAACCCGCAGACCCGACCTTGCCACAGGTGGGATAAGGGTATGATAAGGATGACGGTTTGACAAATCGAAAGAAGTTATCTGTGAAAGGATAAAAACGCCTGTCGAATGTCGATAGTTTGCTTCTTTAAGGTAGGGTAAGAGTGCCAATTGTGGGCCACCCACCAAATGTGGGTCACTTTCATGTTAAAACAACTGTAGTTAAGCCACTGTATACATTTTAGAGAGAGCAACACCATCTATGTGTTTAATTTATTCCTGACAACACATAGATGGTGTTCTCAAATGCACCCTCTGTCGAATGAGATTAAAGCTATGGCCCCCTGACGTGTAGGTAAAAGAGAACCCTTACTAAATGGCATGTGTAGATCGACTAAGTTCCAGGTTTCGAAGCCCAGCCTCTGACGTCGGTGGAGGGAAAGTGGCTCAATGAAGAAAAATTGGTCGATGGGAAATAAGCTTAGGGGGTTGACCGTAAGATTGAAGCCAGCATCAAAATACCGCCCTGCAGATCGGCTGTGTGCCCTTTACTATAAAGATGTTTACCTGAGTCTGCCATAGGCGGCGAAATGGCTAATGTTGTTATTTTGGGTAGGGAGAAATTCGGAGTGTGTGAATGCCGTTTAATGAGCTGTGGCTTTTGAATGTAATGAACGGTTTAATTTGAATCAATATCTGAAGCACTTTTCGTCACAGTTTTGGTGTCAGTCATCCGATCATCTGAAGTGGCTACATGCTCATTTTTGAACTCATGATCTCAAGTTCGATGGTTGTTGAGGTTGGTTGACCCTTTTCCCCCGCTTATGGAACTTGACACGGTCAGGTACCCATCTTGTCCCTCTGAATGTGATGTATTGAACGGTATTTTCCGAAAGCCGTCTGCCGACCAAAACTGCAATCTCTATGCTTATTTATCGTCGGTCTTCTGTTCGTTGGAGCGCTCCATCGACGTCAGGAGTCGAACTCCTCTGCCAGAGAATTTTGCCTCATCTATCCACTGCACAGTTACCCGCCTCGGTGGCGCAGTGGGTAGTACGCTCGGTAACTGCTTGTTTTGTGTACCCTTCAACTACAAGGCCATTAGAACTCCGCCCGCTGTATAATTCTACTGCAGAGACTGCACAGACACTACACTAACCAGTTTTCATAAGCTGCAACCCATGTTAATACTACCTGGGGTTGGGATGCTTAACTTCAGTGATCAGACTAGAACTGGTGTCATCATCGTCATCACATCCGTATTCCGCCTATGGCTGGGTCGGGTTTGTGGGTTCTAATTCTCCACTGTCGTCTATCCCCCAACCAGGCTTTCGTCCACCCTACACGTATATAATCATGTGCCTCTGTACAACCTGCTCCCACGTCCGCTTTGGTCTCCCCCTACTCGTGATTAGACCAACCACCTGTTGCCCCATAGTATACTGCGTAAGCTCTGTCTCCCTGCTTCGCATCACATGCCCATACAACCTGAACCTATTTTCTCACATCTCTGCGATGTTTCCCACCCCGAAGCTACCTCTCACGTACCGTAATATGGGGTGACTTTGGCCACGTTGTAGGATTTTGATTGTATAATTATTTTTTATCTCGCTTATTATATTTTTTCCAGGTTTTTTCGCGTATCATATGTAATTTTTATGCTCTTTCTAATGCACTTATTTTCACACACATTAATTGCTCTCCAAGTCTACTTTCATCGACTTATCGGTGTGACTCAAGCTTCTTGTCAAATATGGTAGTGCAAACTTCTAAAATTTTCTCTGTGTCCTTATAAGGTTCCACAGCTTCATAGAATGGCTCATTAGCTTAATGCCTCTATAGTTCCTACAGTCCTGGACGTCTCCTTTGCCCTTTAACAGTGGAACAATACAACTCTCCCACCATGCAGATGGCATTCGGTCACCGCTGGGAATTTTACTGAAATGCTTCCCCAGCCATGTAATTCCTATGGTTCCCAAGCTATGCCAAACATCGATGGGAATATTATCTGGACGTACATCTTTGTGACCTTTCATCTTTTGGAGTTCCCTATTTCCACCCCACTCACCCAGTCCACAGCCACTGAGGTGGCAGGGGTGCTGTTCATGACCCTTTCACTGCATTTCCACCCACCATTCCTATCCTTGATCATTATGGCACTGGTGACATCTTTACTAGTTCTGTCTTGGTGAGTCAAAAACCTCCTCTCGCCTTCATTAGTCCCTATGCTCTTTTATAAAGCCTCATACTTTTGGCGTTTGACCTGGGCAATAGTCCTTCTAGCATGTTTACTTGCTTGTATATACTCTGACTTAGAACCCTGGTCCCCTGTTTCCTGCCACCTATGAAATGCTGCCTTCTTATGATGGATGGTAGCTTCCATCTTGTCATTCCACCACCAAGTCTGTCTACCCTGGTTTGAGCCTTCTAATCTAGCTGTGCCGCCCTGTCCCACGTGGCATCAGCTGATCCTTCCCAATCCCAGTCAATCTAACTAAGAATCTCCTGCCTGAATTTGCGTGTTTGGTGGTAACTTCCACCACATAATGACTGGTTCACCTTTCCATGAGTATGTATAGTAATTTGTATCCTGTGTATATAGTAATTTGTATCCTGTGTATATAGTAATTTGTTTCCTGAGTATATAGTAATTTGTTTCCTGAG
>JAAFCE010008438.1:0-38247 GCA_013389805.1 Trigoniulus corallinus
TTCATCACGCTGGCATCCGGGTGTCCATTGGGGCGTTCTGCACTAGTGCAGTCCTCAGCCTTTATGCTGAGGCTGGTGAACCACCACTGACTGTGCGGCGGCAGTACCTTGCAGCTGCATATATTTTGCAGCTGAAAGGTCAGCCACAGCACCCTACACACCCGGCCGTCTTTAGTAACTCTATGAGACGGCCATTCGACCGCTGCCCGGGGGTTCTCCCTCCATTCGGTGTGCGGTGGATGGACGGTCTTCCCGGCCTGGGTGTGACTCTGCCTAAGGTGCAGCCTGTACTGCCGGCCTCTGTGCCACCCTGGTCAGTGCCAGAGCCAAGTTTAGATTTGTTGCTTGTAGCCTTACCCAAAACCAGTACCGATAGGTCAGTGTACCAACAAGAGTTTGGACGCCTCTCTTGGACCTATCAAGGCCATGTTTTTATTTACACGGATGGGTCGGAGGATGGCTCCTCGGTGGGTTGGTCAGTCTTTACAACTTGTCATCTCATGGGGGGGGCCGCCTTCCAGGCGTTGCCAGTGTCTTAACTGCAGAACTCACAGCTCTGCACAGGGCACTGGAGCTCATCCAAATTTTGAATGACAGACACTTTGTTGTTGCGACTGACTCCTTATGCTCCCTTCAGCTGTTGCACACCCTGTATGTCAGACATGCCATCGTCCAGGGTGTGCACAGATTGCTGCTTGTGATTCGCAAGCAGGGCAAGACAGTGTTGTTCATGTGGGTCCCGGGACATGTTGGCATCATGTGCAATGAGAGGGCGGATGCCCATGCCCGTCAGGTGGCCCACTTACCGGATATACCTAACACTGCTGTCCCCTCCTCCGATGCTCTCCCGATGGTGCGGCGGGCCGTCCATGAGCAATGGCGGGCCCAGTGGTTTGCAGAGACCACCGACAAACTCTGCACACTGAAGGACACCCCAGAGCTCTGGAGGTCCTCGTGCCGCCAGTCGTGGAGGGAGGAGGTTGTGCTTGCTCGGCTTCGAATCGGTCACACGTTCCTCACCCACTCCTACATTTTACGGGGTGAGGAACAACCATGGTGTGACTTCTGTTGGGAGCCTCTCACAGTGGTGCATATCTTTAGTCACTGTGAGAGATACCGTGAAATGAGATACCGTCTGGGAGTCAGTCGTGAGCTCTCCACCTCACTTGTAGATAACCCTCAAGGGGGTGGAGAACTCGCTTGTATTTGTGAAAGAGGCTGGCCTCTTTCACAAAATTTGATTTATACATGGTTTTTAGACAGTTTTCGCATTTATTCTTGTCCAATTTTGGCTTTTGCCTTTTATTTCCATGTCTGTTTTGGCTTTTGCCGTATTTATTATAATGTCTGTTTTTGGCTTTTGCCACAATTATTGTCTGTCCGTTTTGGCTTTTGCCGCTTTTATTGTTGTGTATGTTTTGGCTTTTGCCACTTTTATTCTGTATGTTTTGGCTTTTGCTGCATTTATTTTTATGTATGGTTTGGCTTTTGCCACTTTTATTGTTATGTCTTTTTTGGCTTTTGCCGTTGTTATTTTTAATGTCTGTTTTGGCTTTTGCCGTTGTTATTTTTAATGTCTGTTTTGGCTTTTGCCTGTATTTATATTCCATAGTTATCTGGCTCTTGCCTTTTTTATTTTTTTATTAGTTTTAGTGGGCTTTTGCCGTTATTTATTGCCATCATGGTGGGAAGGCGATTTACACCCCCACCAAGATGATTGTCTCTCTGGGCCCTAATGACCATAGTAGTCGATGGGCTCTAAAATACAAACAAACAATGAAAGATACTCATCCCAATTACTGCATTAGTTTTCATCATTATCATCTATAAAATCATCATCATCATACTCTTATCCCACCTGCAGCAGGGTCAGGTATGCAGGTTCTAGCTTGCCACTCCCGCCTGTCCACCACACACACTGCTATATCCTAATGGACAACCTGTTCCCACGTCTGCTTCAGTCTCCCCTGCCCTGGGTGCTTCTGACTACCTGCATTCCTGAAATGGACCCAATGAGCTCTTCCTCCTCTTTTCTCACTGTGTGTTAATATTTTTATTATTTGTCCACTTTTTGGTGATGTCCACCACCCTATTCTACCTCATATATACTCATTCGTAATTCTATCACCTCTTGACACTCTCTCCATGTAGTTCGCCCCTAGAAAATATGGCACTGTTATTTTACCATCCAGCAATAAACGATGCAGCGTTTATTGGAATAAATATGGTATGTTATTTATACTGTATGCTCATCAAACCTACATGATTTCTTCTGATCTGTTCTTTTATTAAATATGTACAAATGTACATTTATAATTTTAAGTGACCTCCAGAAGTTGACCACCTCCATATGTTGACCGGTATTGCTTGGAACCATGATTGGTCACATAAGGGAGGTTATACTGTGTTACTAAATTAATTAAATGACAATTTAAAAGTTAACAATAATATATCATTATGAATATAGTCGCAACTTTCTTTCATGTAGATTAAAGAAAAACCTCGATTTGAGAGCACAATTCGTTCTAGAAACATGCTTGTAATCCCAAGCACTCATATCATCATCATAATCATCTTACCCTTCTCCCACCTGAGGCAGGGTGAGGTCTGTGGGTACTAATCCTCCACTCCCACCTATCCCCCACCAGGACCCCCTCCACCCTGCATGCCTCCATGTCCACCTGCAACTCCTGCTCCCACATTTGTTTTGGTCTTCCTCTACCTCTGGTGCCCCCAATTACCTGCAGCCTCACAATCGTCCTAATAAGCTCCTCCTCATCACATGCCCATACCACCTCAACAGCTTCTCTGTCATCTTTTCTGCAATGTCTCCCACCCCCAAACTACCTCTAACATAATCATTTTGGATTCTGTTGAATCAAGACATCCCACACATGTAGAGCAGCATTTGCATCTCACCACCTGCATTTGCCTTTCATGGTTATTTCTGACTGTCCAACACTGTGAGCCATACAGCAGAGTGGGCCTAATGACAGTTCTGTAAACTTTGTCCTTCAACTTTATGGGGATCCAACAGTCACACAGGACCCCACTTGGCTATCTCCACTTCAGCCATCCTGCATTAATCCTGCAGGTCACGTAAGAAACTATTTCCCGATTGCTCTGGATAACTGATTCTAGATGAGGGTCATGACTCCAGTGTCCATATAAAAAAGTTATGTATTTTGCAAATGTATAGTAGTAAAAGTGATGCATTTGAGAATGTCTTGTTTGAAATACATTTTAAAAAATGCACCAAACAATACATGCCAAAATGCTTTCTCTAATACATGTAATAAATGCAATTCAACATATATAATGTTTTCTTAACCTTATGGGAACTAAATTGAAAGTTTATTTAACCTCCATATCACACATTTCATGGACTCAAATAACTTGCAGGATTCAGATAGTGAGGTCGCCCATAAGGAAGCCAGGAGAAGGGCAAAAGCTCTTATTAAAAAGGCCTACAAGAAATTCCATAGGGATGTTTTGGGGAAAGGCTCAAGAACAATCCAAAAGCTTTCTGAGGGTACCTCAAAAAGTGTAGAAAGGGGAATTATAAGGTTCCAGCTATTAATGACCAGTCAGGAAACCTAGTGATACTTATAGCTGCAAATATTTTTAATGATCTATTTTCAAAAACATTTGCAAATAGTGGAGATGATTATTCACCAGTGTCAGGAAATGCCTATCAAGGGCAACTGGAGGAGGTATTTATTCCAAGAGAGGGGATTGAGAAACTTTTGAATAAATAAGTGGTCCATAAGACAGAGGGCCCCAATAACATTTCTCCATTTATTCTACAAAGACTTTCAGGGATTGTAAGCTACTATTTGGTGGAAATTTTTAGAAAATCATTAGACAGTGCCGTTGTTCCATCTAGCTGGAGGCTGGCAAACGTTGTGCCAGTCTTCAAAGCAGGGGATACTGCAGATCCTAAGCACTGAAGGCCAGTTTCTTTAACAAGTGTGTGGTATGTAAGACTTTGGAGCATATATTTTTCTCACCTATTATGGGATATTTGGAGGAAAATGGCACCCTTAGTGATAATCAGCATGGGTTTAGGAAAGGGAGGTCATGTGACACTCAACTGGCTTGTCTAATTGAATACATTCAAAATTCTCTAGATAAGAGTAAGCAGGTTGATGTTATATTCCAGGATTTTGAACAGCCCTTTGTCATGGTTCCCCTTGACATGCGTTTTTCAAAAATGTCCAAGTTAGGGATTCATAGTAAGATTATTCAGTGGGTAAAGGCCTACCTGCAAGGCAGGCAGCAGAGAGTACCTTTTGATAGGGCAGCATCAAAATGGACACCTGTTACATCAGGGGTACCCCAGGGAAGTGTATTACGACCATTACTCTATATAATTTATGTTAATGATATAGGGCTTGATGTAAAATCCTTTCTTGAGCTGTTTGTAGATGACACATGCATGGCAAGGGTGGTGGAAAGTGGGTTGTCTTCCTGCACAGAACTACACCAAGACCTAAACAAGATATATGAGAGGAGTAGAAAGTGGGAGTTGTCATTGAACCTACACAAATGTAGCTTTCTTAGAATAAGCAGGTCCAACAAGTGGGTTGATTTTTCTTATAGCATAGGTTCTTTAAGGGTTGAAAGGGTTGACACCCACAAGCACCTTGGAGTTGTCTTAATCACTCAGGGCACCTGGAATGAGCTCACTGAAAAATTGATTAGGAAGGCTGGGCATTCTCTCCGGTTGGTTAGCAGGGTGCTGGGGGACAGTGCAAAGGAAGTAAAAGAAATAGCTTACTTTTAACTGGTATGGCCAATTGTGGAATACTGTAGTCCAATCTGGTTTCTGTTTAGGCAATGGTTGAAAGGAGGGCAGCAAGAGTTGTGGTAAGTCAGTTCTCTCACAGATTCAGTGTGTCAGGCATGATCAGAGAATTAGGGTGGGACTCACTCTGTCAGAGGTGGGCATCTGATAGCATTAAGCCGTTTAGCAGACTATTGAAAATAGGTTATCAGTGTCCTCCAGATAGCAGGTTATCCTTTGCAGAATATAACGGGAGAAATGATCATCTGTTCAAACTGAATGAGATCAGGGCCTGAACAGACTCATATTACTGGTCCTTTTTTCCAAGGGTCATTTGGCAATGGAATGCTCTTGACGAGGATAAGGTGAAGAACTTTTTGGAAGATGGTGCCATTATAGAGGGCAGGTGATGTATGGCAGAATAGATGCTATGATTGAGGTTTGTTGGGGTTTTAACCCTTGTGTTACTACCCAAAATTTTCCACACAAGTTACTATCTGGGTACATGTGTACCCCATTGAAAAATGGCCTTACTCTGACCCTGAAGATGCATTAGTAGCGACATCTATTGCTTTATTTATTGAAGAGGGGGTGGGGAGGAGCCAGCAGCAATATTAGGATGACCTACAGGTGCCCTCAGGGGTACCTTTTCATCTGTGAAGGCCACATTGGTAATTTGGTAAAATTGCCAAATGAGAGCATGCTAATGCAGGCTACCTCTTGCATACAAACTGCATGCATTTCTGCATTGACTACACCAGCAACTACTGCTCAACGTGCAGGAGTGGATCCATAGGGAATCAATGCAGCGATTGCTCCCCCTACCTTCAGTGCTTCAATGGGACACATATTTCAACCGATTCAACTTTGCAACTGATGTGGTATTTTAGTGTTTGCATTTCCCACATCTACAGTATACTGCCAGTCCAATCTGCAATTGGCTAAACCACTGAGCATATCAAAAAAGGTGCACCCAAAATATTTTTAAATATTCAGAATCCTTTTATTATAAATCTAGCTAGCAATTCCAATAGGTCCTCTCCTGCCCATTAGATAAAGTCCTATCTTCAGTGGTTTAGCCAACTACAGATTGGACTGCAACTGTTGGGCTGGCAGTATAGAAATGGTGAAAACAATGTAAAAATGTGCCATCAGTTGTGCCCCATTGAGGCACTGAGGTGGATCAAGTCTGCATTGCCCACCCTCTGAGTTTGCCCCTGGGACATGGTCAAGGAGGCAGTAGAAGACCTATTATAATTGCTAGATGGATTTATACTAAGGGATCTTAAATATTTGAAAATACTTGGGGCAACTTTTTTGAAGTGCTCCCCCTGATCTGCCTCTGGATCCAGCCCTGTCAACGTGATATACATGGACATATAATCATTGTTGGTTCATCATGCAGCAACTAATAAATAGAGAAGAAAGACTTGAAAATCAGGTGTAAAATGTCAGAAACTTATTTTTGCAATGAACATTCTTTGATATTCTGTTTGTAAAAATTGTCCACAATCTTATTTAACATGACATCCTTTGACATATTTTTAAGGAATTTGTACCATCTGTAATATTCCTATGGGTACACCTGTACCTGGGTAGTAACAAGAGGGGATTTGTTAATCTTACTTTCTTTGTACTCATTTCCCAAAGCAATGTTATATCTATTAATATTCTTTTGTTAAAAACAAACATAAATACACAAATTCACTCTGAAACTTCCCAAATAATGGGGATCTGGTTAGACAAAATGAAGTGTACCCAGGTAGTAACACAAGGGTTAAAATGAGTGAATTTTTAAGAAGGAGAGATATTCTCTCCACTGCCAATTTGTCTATCACAGCTGCTTGCAGTGTATTCAACTAGAACTAGACTCATTTCTATAAATAACGAAGGAAAATGATCATTTTTAATAATTACTGTGGTTGTGTTATATTAACAGGATTTCCAAATTACTTACTGTGTATAAAACTGCAATTTTTTTATTCATTTATGGAAATAAATACAAAATATGTTTTAATGTTAGTGACAATTTTATTACATTTCTGCCAAAAGTTTGGTGCCAAAAAATATTTGCTGAAACTACACAGATTTTTCAATGATACAATTAACTTCAAGATTAACATTTTATTGATATACTTCATTAAAATTAGGTTGAAGACATGCCACCATATAATTGTCACCAAGTATGTCAACTATAATAACTATTCTGCTAATGTCTTCAACATTTGTTGCAATAATATCTGGTGATATTTTGCTTAATAAGGTGATACCCCTTAGCATAACTTGTTTATCTGAAATATTGTAGTTATTAAATTTGTTAATCTTACTTTCTTTGTACTCATTTCCCAAAGCAATGCAAATTTCTGGATTGGAGTAACAATAGTAACAATAGAAAATATTTTATTATGTTTGGTACATACTGTGTAATTATTTCGTTTTTTTCATTTTTGTATATGATGTAGATTGAATGCACTCACCTTTAAAAATTATGCTACTATAATAACACCCACACTCTCCTTTGGATATTTCAATAATATGATGTGCAGCTAAAGCATGCTCTCGTGGAATAACTCAAATATTGGGATTCCCAATTGCAACAAGATAAATGTTGAGTTTGGTAGTATAGTTGTGGGAAGTTTTATTTCAATATAAACACCCATTTAAAAACAATTCACTCTCAGAAAAGAGATGACTGCATTGACTTTTAAGATAAAATAACCCTCTTTAAATGAGAAAAGAATTACATATCTGCTGAGTTACACCATTAGAGCTGCATACCATATTTAAAAGATCTGCATTAAAATTCTCAAAAATAAATGCACTTTGACTCCACAGTGAACCCCATTTTTTAACACTACTGGCCAAATGAGTGCAAAGATGAATATTAAATGACATATTTTCAGAACCATATAAGTTGGAAATGTGGCTGACAAATTGATGAAGTAATATATCAGCATTTGCAATCTCACTATTCATTATTGACTTGGTAAAATAAAAATTGCATCATGAAATAAAATCCAATTTTCCATATATTGCTTAGGTAAAATATTTTTCAAACATGGTATACTATAGTATAAAAGTGCTTACCATTCATGAGCCTTCCAAAACTTTCTTAAAGAAACTGAATGAGGTGTCCTTGATATTGATAATGCATATGCCTATGCCCCCTAAATAAAAATATTTCATTTTTGTATTTTGGCTCAAACCACAACTTTGAAAATTGGCATACAACTCCTAAAAGAATGCAGTGCATATAGTCTGGGACTACTCCATCAACAAGATCAAAATCAGGAATTCATTGTAAAATAGATGGATCTTTCACTCCCTAACAGTAATAAGCAATAATAATTTAATTAAATTCATTCCCAAAGTTATGAAATATACAGTTTGCAATATACTGACCTTCAAACGCAATTTTAATGTTAAAGCATGCTGACTTTGTTGAAGAACTGATGCTGATGTTTGTAAAGGATATGACTTATAAGGATATATGTTTACAGAAGCTACAGCCATACTTTCCATTAAATTGTTTAAAATTCTGTATGAGGGGGCCTAGCAATAGAATCACAAATACATAGTATAGTTGATACATGACATTTCCTTATGCAAATCCCATCATTAAATGAAATTCCTTCTTTCATCAACTTATTGAATTCTTTAACAAATGGTCTCATATATTGATTCATAATAGGCTTGCTTCCACCAAACCAGAGAGATGCCATAAGTACATGCTTTCTTCTCAGCTTTAGTCAGAGCTCATTAATTGTGCAAAGAATTGGCCAAATAGAAAATTTAGATGACTTGAATACAGGAACTCCATCACAGCTAAAGGATATTGAAAGTTGAAGCTCTTCTGCCTGTTTCATATTTGATTTTATATAAAGCTCCGCATCCCAAAAATCTTCCCTAGCACAAATATTGTTGTTTGTTCTATTAAAGCAATAATCAAATTCTTGAAGCAAATGATGATTTTCAAGAAGGTCAGTCAGCTGAAGATCTAGTGGCATATAAATAAAAATATTTCCAGATTTTAGGTTATTATCAGGGTTTACTAAAGCATCACAGGATTTGCATTCTGTTAAGCAAGATGCTACTCCAATATAACCATGACATTCAGGGCACAAATGATGGATTTCTATAATATTTGTTAATATTCTCACTGCTTTGAAAAACAAATACTTGCTAGTGGAGAGTTTGACATCATTAGAAAAGATATATGTAAGTTGACAATGTCTTCAATAGCAGTCCGTTTGGTGGTGCTTTTGTTGAAGTGCTAATATCATCAATATGTTTTTTAAATCAGCAATATCACCAGCAAATGGTATTTTTAAAGGGCATGAAACAATTTTGCTTGTCAAAGACCCAGAAGAATTATTATTGCATGATGTTAGGATTTGTGTGCTATCTTCATTTGTGTTATTTTGTTGAACTGTTAACCCCATTTGAACTGCATATCCACCATTATTACCTAATAATATAAATGCAATTATTAATAATAATTCTTAACTTAAAAAAAAATAAAATTACTCAACTGTTAATGTCATAATTAATCTGCTTAGATGAATGGAAATACTGGTTCTGTCTTCTAGAAGTTCACAAATTGGTATTACTAAATCTTAACATATTCATTTATAAAACTACCCTGTTAACTACAAAACTACCTTTTTAATTTTGCTGCTGTACTACAAAGCATCTGACCATTTGAATGAAAGAGAAGATATTGTTTGTATTTTCCTCTCTTTAGAGTTTTACTTCTTGATTCCATGTTTAATCAACCTATAATCATTATTTAAGGAAACTAAATTATTAATTGCTAGGAAAATTGCAGATAAAATTGCCCCAATGTTTTTTGTCCAATTTCTCTCATCAAAATCAAATACTAGTTAGGTAATGCAACCCACCATTAATGAATTTAGTTATATAAATCCCCTTTCATAGCACCCTTAGAAAATCAGTAAAAATGAAATTTCAATAACTTTGAAATTTGTTCTTATTCACAAAATTTTGAAACTAACACATTAACTAGAATGCTATTTATGATACTAGCTAATACCACTCAGACTAAAGCCACTAGTTAGCACTCTATCTAGGATGCTAGTTAGGACACTAGCTTTTACACATCCCATAGAAGGGGAATTCTGCTGCTATAAAATTACAGCTGCTCATACTGCTGAGCATAGTGCTCTGAGCTGCTTTAGGAATAAACTGAAAATCAGCAGATGACAAAAAGGGGCTTGCCCATGCTACTTACATTGCATCTACTTGCATTAAAATTAGAAAGTCCTCAGATCCACCTTAGTAAAATATATGGGAAACCAGTACCTACATCTTATACAGTAAGCAATGTCACTGCCATTCTTTTAAAGATTAGCGTTTCGAAAATATTAAGAGAAGTTGAGAATGTTGGCTCTTTTGAAGTGGATAAGTGAAGCAGATAGTGGAAAGTACACAATTCCAGATACTACCTGGATTAAAGATTTTTGCCTTGAAAGTTTAAAAAGTCAAGGGATGAATCATAGTTATTGCTTGGTGTGACACAAAGAAACCTTAATGGAAATTATATGATGCAATAATCATAGATGTTTCAGGTATGGATTTTTATGGCTAGAATATTTATTTACATTTAAACTTTAAATTCAATGTTTCAGAAAAACGTTCTAGACTGGATAAAAAATTGGAAGAAGCAGCTATGGCTTCACTTCAATATAATGACTATAGTCCAAATTACACTGACAAAGAGAACTGCCCAAATGTAGGTTTCACATAAAAATGCATCGTTGTCATATGTCAATTCTTTTTAGAAATCTACTGCTAAAGATAATGTCAAAATACATGCCACACATACCAAAATTCTAAAAGTGTAGATGGCATTCATGAACTGCAGAGTGAACTCACTGTATGGAAGGCAAAATGTAAGGCACTCAAGAGAGAGAATAAGCTTTTAAAAAAGGTAATACTTAAAGGTAACATTAACATCCATTGCTGTAATTAATTACACAGAACAACAAATTTAAAGTTTTTTTTCTTACCCCATACAGTTTTATGTGATTCTGGCTGATTCAGAATATGTTGTCAGATTTTGTCCATCACGTCAGGATTTTTAGATATACATGAACATTGATTTACTCAGATTATATATGCATCCCACACAGAAAATGGTAACAGCACACAATAAAAAATAACATTAAATTTGTTTTTGTTTTGATTTTCTCTTGAATTCAACATCTGGAGCATCCCTAATTAGTCCCCAGCAATAATCGGCCAAAATATGAGGGATTCACCTGCCCTGATAATGCTTTTCCATGATATAAATGTCCTGGGAAATCTTTCACCATGTTCGTCGCTAACATCACCAAGGTTCGATGGAAAAAAGTCCAAATGACAGTTTAAAAAATCAATTTTTAAAGACATATTGCATCCAAGTTGTTGGTAGGCTTTCAAAAGTTCATCAGTTAGTTGGACATAATTTTCTTTCTTCTTATTGCCCAAAAAACCCATTATTACATTCTTTAAAGCAATCCATGCATGACTTTCAATTTCATCTAATGAAAAATGTAAGTCACTGTCCTTTATCAGTTTGTGAATATCAGGCCCAACCAATATACCCTCTTTTATTTTCACTTCACTGATCTGGGGAAATTTATTGGCTAAATATTCAAATCCCATACCACCTCAATTAAGTGCCTTTACAGAGTTTTTCATGAGGCCAAGTTTAATGTGCAAGGGTGGTAAAAAATCATTTTATGGTCGACTAAGGGTAAGTACAAAATATTCTTTTGACCAGGAATAAATGCTTGTTGGGCCTGCCAATTTTTTTGAACATAGTTCAATTGTTTTGCCTGGTTGTCCCATTCACTAAGGAAACGGAAATTTCATGTTGCTCAATTGCATTCCAAGAAGTAGACCTTTAACTTTCAAATGTCCACATATGTGCCATTTGAAGACATAATATAGAATATGTAAAATTCTTGTTGAAATTTAGAAAATATGTCAATCATTAACCAAGAACACAAAGTTAAGTATGCTATTGCATGATATAAACTTATAAAAATTAAAATCAAAATACCTTGGACACTCGACGTGATGAAAAAATTCTAAAAGCAGATTTGAATTCAGTGCAAAAAATTGATCGAAGAACACCTAAAACCGTTTTGGGGGAAAAATGTTGTTGACCAGTGTTGTTTTGTCTAATTTCAAGTTAATGGTGATATCTATGTAGATTACCTTGTATATTAAACACAATGGATGTTTTGAACATCCTTTGGATTTTTCTGCTAATCAAAGGAAATGCAAAAATAGTAGGGACATGTCACCTAAGTCTACTGAAAATGGTCAGATTAAGTCATCACCTCAGGTAAAACCAAAACGTGATAATATTTCAATAGTGCTGCCAGTTAGAATTCTTAGAACCAACTTTTTTTTATCGCAGAATGAATTATATGGTGGATCTGGAGTTTTTGTTGCTGGAGAGTGCATGTATTCTATGTGCTAAAGAAAGTAATGCAGATGCTGGAGAGGGATCTCTCCACAATACCCCCTGCAAGAAATAAACAATGAGAAGAAATCACATTAAAAAGAACACGTGTGGCAGAAGTGTGGGATCGTTTGAGTGGAGGATCAGAACTTGCAGACCCAACCCTTCCTCAGGTGGGAGAAGGGTGAGATGATGATTTATAAAGACACTTATACATACATTATTAATAGACCATGAAAGCACATTTGAAAATATATTTTTAAACTAAAATAATGTCTCAATTTACATATATTTTTCAATTTATTTTGAAATATGCTTAGAAATATACATTTCAAAATGTATAATTTTTTTCATATTGGGTACCAGGACCAACCAATAAGCATCTAGGGCTGACCATGGCATTTCTGACAGTAGTCTAAGGGATGGAAAGAGCCCCTTTGGCCAAAATGATCAGACCGAGTGTCAGTCTGACCACCAGTTTTCCACTGGGAGCTTCGTCAAAAGTGGTTACTGTGATTGCTGTGTGTTCGGGTATAGGAGTTGCAACCACCTAGTGTTTCTCAACCACCACAATATGTTTTCCCAGGGGTTTGGGTCTCCATGCAAAGCAAGAACATGTGGGTAGGCATCCTTCTAAGAGTCGCCTCCCAGAGGACCCTACTTTGACAAGGGCCAATTGATGTTCAAGCACACACAGATCCAGCTTGGGGTTTTTGGGGTTGCAACCACCCCCTACACACATATAAATTTATTCACATAATACATGGAAGCTTTAGCTCAACCCCTCCCTCTGACAAAAATCCTTGATCTGCCACTGTGTTCAAGGTATGTCTTCCTTCACTGTTTATCCCAACACTGCTTTTAGATGGAGGTCCATTTTTCTTAGAAAGGGCCTAGTAAAAACTGGTTAGGGCCATAAACCACTCTAAAGTAAAAACAAAACACTTGAAATCTAACCCTGAGCTGTTGCCCCCAATTTCTAAAAAAAGTTGAAAAACAAAACACTTGACTCTAACCCAGAGCTAATGCTTCAGTTATATGGAAGAAATTAAAATTAAGAAACTTAAAACTAACCCTGAACGATTAACCCTTTTAAAACATGACAAATCAGAATTTTAATAAAATTTTCTTTAAAGACCACAATCATGCCATTCTGGGGAACCAATAGAAACCCATTACCTGAGCAATCACTCACCTTTATGCCAGGTTATAAATGTACCCCAAAAGGATTGAAAGGGAGCATTACTGAGAGTACAGCTCACAATTGAGTTAGCATTCTGAGAATTCAACTCAAAGTTGAATAAAGTTAAATGCTCAGTTAGAATTACAAAGGTACAACTTAAAATTGGGAAAACTAAAATTTAAACAAATGTTGTTAATTTGAAAATATTCAAATAACGGTTCCGAATTTGGAAACATTTAAATAACTATGCTGAATTGGAAATATTTAAATAACTGTGCTGAATTGGAAATATTTGAATAACTGTGCTGAATTGGAAATATTTAAATAACTGTGCTGAATTGGAAATATTTAAATAACTGTGCTGAATTGGAAATATTTGAATAACTGTGCTGAATTGGAAATATTTGAATAACTGTGCTGAATTTTAAAATATTTAAATAACTGTGCCGAACTGGGAAATAAATTTTATTACTGTGTGGAATTTTGATGAATCCAGGCAAATCCTAGGCACATATTTTATATAAAGTCTCCTTTTAAATAATCTCCAAGGAAAAGCAAAGGGCAGGGAAAATTAGATCAAAGGGACCCCAGGAAAAAGTACTAACAAGCCCACATTGGGGACGAATCTGCAGACGGACCCAAGCAACCCATCTCTAGACGACAGCAGTTTATGGGCAACCATGCCTTAGGTGACAGCGTAACGAGATTATATTAGCAGAGTTGCAAGAAGAAGAATAATAGGAAGAAAAACAAGCTTTCAACTCTGCTCTACCCAACAAAAGATGTGACTTTGGCAGCCGAATTGTAGAGTGTAATTACCAAAGGGCATAAGTGCCATTTAAAATTATTTTTTAATTTATAGTTTTTTACAGTTTTGAGATAAACAAAATTAATACAGTTTTGAGATAATCAAAAACAACTGTAAAAAAAGCAACTCCTAACCCTTTTCCCGCCTATGGCAGGGTCGGGTACCCATTTGTCCCTCTGAATGGACACAGGGTGATATATTGGTCATTGTTTTTTTCTACAGTCGGTTGCCGGCCAAAGCTGCACCCCTCTGCTTATTTATTGTCGGTCTAGTGTTCGTTGGGGAATGCTACCGACGCCAGGAGGCGAGCTGCTACACCTGGAAATTTTGCATCATCTACCCGTTGCATAGTAGAGAGGGTTCTTTTACGTGCAAGTGTCATCGTACACCCACACGAGACCTCGGTTTCACTTCGCATGCAAAAGAAGGCACACTCGCGGCTTCTCTCTCGCCCGAAAGAAGCCGACCCACCACAGCCCAGTATCGAACCTAGAACTACGGGCGTAGTTGCCGAGCATGCTAACCACTATGCCACCACGGCAGGTGATCAAAAACAACTGTATAAATTTTAAAATAATTTTTAAATGGCACTTATCCCCTTTGGTAATTACACTCTGCAATTAACACTTTGTAGGTTATAGTTATAATAATAGCAATAATACTAATAATAAGAATAATAATACTAATTTAATACCGAAATTGGTTTCCATTTCATTTTCACACCAATCCTAAACACTGCATGGTGAAGGATTGCACGGTGCATGGTGATTTACCATCAGGCAATGAATTATTATTTCAGAAACATTTATGAAATTTCGAATTTTTGACAATGATTAAAGATGTTTACTTATATTTTACTTGCCCTTCAAGATTCAATAGCACTTCTTTATTCTTTCGAAGATTATTTTTCTTTACATTAGCCTTTTAAACATGCTGTTCTTTCTCTTTTCTTTGTCTTCTTTGTTCTTTTCATCATGACCATCTTTTTCTCCTCGTGCTATCTCCTTGAAGTAGCATGTCCATGTCCATTACAATCGTCATCATTTTCAAACCCTTATCCCACCTGCAGCAGGGTAAGTTCTGTGGGTTGTAGCCTTCCACTTTTGCCTATCTCTCACCAGGTCCACATCCCAGTGGCATAGCGTGGGTTTCTAGCACCTGGAGCAAGGCAAAAATAGGTGCACCCTAAATAATGGACAAACCAGTGGTCTTCTAGACAAGTGGTCAGCAAACTCATCAAGCAAAAGAGCCAAATATCAACAATACATGATTGGGATTTCTTTTGAGAGCCAAATTTCTTAAACTTAATAATGGTCTTACTTATTGAAAAAAAATATATTTTTAGAAATGGCTGGTTAGGGCCTGTGGAATGAGGAGGTAGAAGCAGCCATAAAGCAAAAGAAAACTGCTTTCCACAGGTGGCAGGACCAGGAGTCTAAGATACAATATAGGCAGGTCAAGACCATCACTAGGAGGATCATCACCCTGGCCAAACACCAGAATTGTGAGGCCCTCTATGAGCAGTTAGAGACACAGGAAGGAGAGAGAGGTCTTCAAGTTGTCAAGGCTAGAGATATGGCAGCTACAGACATACCTCGAGCCATAAGTGAACAACAGTGAAGGTAGGGTCCTGTTTTGTCTGTCAGACATAAAGGGAGGAGTACTTCCAAAACCTCTTCAATACTGAAGGGGAGAGGAGGACTTTGCCCCTTATCCTGCATCAACAGGGATGGTGGACTGTGTAACAGAGGAAGAAATAGCCAGGGCACTTAAGAAGATGAAAGGCTGAAAAGCTGTAGGCCCTGATAGAATCAGACAGGCACCAGGTGGTTAGGGAATCTTTTCTGTAGGTTAGATGTTGGAGATAGAATGCCATCTGCATGGTATGAGAGTTGAATATTATCACTCTTCAGGGGCAGAGGGGATGTCCAAGGTTGTGGTAAAATTGCAACGCTACCTAGGGATAGAACTTGTGTCCTAGGAAATCAGATCAGCTTTATGCCAGATAGGTCCACAATTAAGCCAATCATCATTCTGAGACAGATGATAGAAAAGTATTGGGCAGCAAAGAAAGATCTCCATGCCATCTTTATTGACCTAGGGAGGTATTACAAAAAAGGGGAGAAGAAGAAGGGATTATTCAAACAGTCCAGGATATGTATGATGGTTCCACAGCCAGGGTAAGGATAGCTTGGGGGAATACCAGGGGCTTTACAGTGAAAATTGGGATGCACCAAGTTTTGGCACTTAGTCCACATATTTCATCCTGGTTTTGGACAAACAGCTTACAGGAGTAGGAGATTGGGCCCCTCAGTGCTTGGCATTTGCCAACGATATTGGAAAAGTTAGTGACAGCAGAGAACAGATAGAGAAGGGCCTAAACGTTATAAGAGGGAAGGACAGGAAAATAATAGTAACATACGTTATGGGTGCAAACTGGTGAAAAAGGTGCAAGAGGTGAAGTACTTAGGATAAACGTTCCAATGCAATGGAGAGATAGACTTGGATTTGACTCATAGAATCAATGGGGGTGGCTGAAGTGGAGACAGGGAAGTGGGTCCCAGTCAAGCTGAAAGGGAATTTCTACAGGGCAGTGGTTAGACCAGCTATGCTGTATGCATTGGACATCAATAGAATGCATGTTGCTGAGATGGAAATTCTGCAGTAAATGAGTTGTTTGTCGAGAGCTGATAGAATTAGGAATGCCTAAATTAGAGGTAGCCTGGGGGTGTTGGATATTGCAGAAAAAATGAGGGAGAATAGGCTGAGGTGGTATGGACACATCATGAGAAGAGGGAAGGAGGAGCACGTTAGGTTCTTGCCAGGATTGCAGGTGGTCGGTAGCACCTGGGGTGGGAGGAGGCTGAAGCAGGCATGGGAACAGGTGGTTCATAAGGACATGGCAGTGTGTGGGGTGGACGAGGACCTGGTGGAAGACAGACGGGAGAGGAGGGCTAGAACCTGCAGACCTGACAAGAAGTGAGGTTCTGTCATTCAGTTTGCACACCCATCACATTGGCCCTGTCCTGGCTGGTTTTAAAAATACAGGGAACTCTGTGCTTTAAGAAGATACACTACCCTATGAAAAGTCATGGGACAACCCTTATTTGCATGAAAATGTGACATTCCTTTGCAATATCGCAGATGGCATTCTTCCCAGCACTTTATAACAGAGAGTACACTAGTTTGAGATGATACTTTTGTGAATGCTGAAAGAATGACTGAAAGAAAAGAGCTTTCAGACTTCGAAAGAGGCACAATTGTCATGTGCCATCTTGGTTCCATCTCTAAGCACCCAGACTCTCACCCAATTTTTTGGGGACAAAACTGCATATTATATATAAGATAATAGTGAGTATTCATGTAGCACTTATGGCTGATGTACGCTATGTAAAGCAGTTGACAGTTCAACTGTGCAAGTGCAAATACTGCATGCAGTTAAGTTAAGTTGCATTACATTGCACGCATTGCCAATTCTATGTCGAATGCACACTAAACCCCTAATGAAAACTAAATGGCTGACGTCATCAGTCAATAGGTGGCGCTCGTGTATCGGCCGTTACATTTTTAGTTTTAGTAAACGTTACAAGAAAATAGTTTTTCCTTACTGACGCATCTGTCAGTCATGAGGTCTACATATGTCTTTGTGTGTGTCTGTTGATGCTGCAAGAAATCCCCCTATTACCACACACTACCCTATCAAAAGTCATGGGGACAACCTTATTTGCATGAAAATGTGACATTCCTTTGCAATATCGTAGGTGGCATTCCTCTCTGCACTATATAACAAAGAGTTCAATAGTATGAGATGATACTTCTGTGAATGCTGAAAGAATGTCTCAAAGAAAAGAGCTTTCAGACTTCCAAAGAGGTAGAATTGTTGGGTGCCATCTCACAGGCAAAACTGTTAGAGAGACGTCAACCCTCCTAAATATCCCAAAATCGGCCATTCACAATGTCATCTGGGCCTGGAAAGATAAAGGCACCACAAGTGTTTGAGCTAGGACTGAAAGACCAAAGATCATGCTGGCTAGAGAACAAAGAGCTCTTCATAAAATGGTCCCTGCAAACTGGCACACATCACTTGATGAACTGAAAAGATCATTCGTGGAGTCTATGGGAACAACTGTGAGCACCCTGACTGTTTGCAGGGATCTGCATACAATGGGTTTTTATGGCAGAGAGACAGTCCACAAGACTCACATTGGCACCAGCTACACAGGGAGGAGATTGCAGTGGTGAAAAGAGCAACGACATTGAAATCTGGATCAATGGTGAATGGTTGAACGGAGTGATGACTCCCGCTATGCCATCTGGCATTTGGATCGACAGGTTTGGATATGGCAAACGCCTTGCAAACGTTACCTGCCAAACTGTGTTGTGCCCATGGTGAAGTTCGCCAGAGCGTCAGTGATGGTGTGGGAGTGCTTCTCTTGGTATGAGTTGGGTGCATTCGTTTCTGTGGATGGGCATCTAAATGCAGAGTATTACCTGGACATTCCAGACAATGCAGCACTCCCATTTCTCTGATAGCACTTTGGCAATGGCCATTTTCTGTTTCACCCTGATAATGCACCTTGCCATAAAGCACGGGCATTAGGCACATGGTTTGATGACATGGGGGTTCAAGAACTTGACTGGGCTGCACAGAGTCCCAATCTGAACCCCAACAAGCATCTGTGGGATGTGTTGGAACGTCAATCGCGCACTTGTGCGGAACGCCTGACATCTGTGACCGAATTATCCAAGACATGTATGACAAATGGCATAAATTACACTGGTCAGCATCATTTTTGATGTCTTTATGATGTTAACTGATTTGGAAACAGTGTTTTATCCTGATTTCAAATATGGAATTAGTTTTTTCCATCATGTATAGTTTTCAACCAATGTGCTTTAATGATGTGCTGAGATATGCTATATTTCAAGATTATTGTTTGGCATCTGAGTTTACATCAGGTAAAAGGCCCCATTTCTCGTTGAATTTGAAGAATAAAAGGCTGTGTAATAATGTTACTTGTATGATGTTGGGAGATGTCATAGCATTTGGCACCATGGGGAAGTTTTTGGGCCCAAATAACTCATCTATTCATGCAGGTAGCACTTAATGATTTGGTGAGAGATTTGAACTGGAATGGAGGGGGAATTAATGGGGGATAGGCAGGAGTGGAGGATTAGAACCCACAGAGCCGACACTGCCTCAGGCAGGAGATGGGTGAGATGATGATGATTAACTTATCTAAAAGTGAAGCAGAAGTTCTTGGTGTTAGGTTAAAATCAAAAAATCTTTTGTCACCAGGGACATTTTTGTTATGGCATCACCATAAAGAAGAAGAACTAGTGCCAATCTTTGCTGAAGAACATTCATTCCTGGGCACATGAAATATTTTGAAATCCATTATGCTGCTTCTGAGTGGAGACTCTGCATTGACTCCTCCAAAAGGAGTTTAAAGTCAATACTTCTTCATAATGTTAGTAAGTAGTTTATTCTGTCCAGCTAAGAGAGTCTTTTGAAAGTGTGAAAAAGGTGTTGATGACAATTAAAAACGAGGGGTGCACCTGGAATGTATGTGGAGATTTCAAAATGATAAGAATGCTTCCTGGTCAGCAAGCAGGCTATACAAAAATGCCATGCTTTTTGTGAGTGGGACAGTAGAGCAAAAGATAAGCACTGGGCGAAGAAATCATGGCCAAAGAGAAAGCATCTCTTGCCAGGGACAAAAAATATTTTGAACAAACCATTGATTGAGCCCACAAAGGTATTACTTCCACCTTTCAGTATCTTGCAAAGCAGTTTCCAATCATTGCAACAGAAAAAAAAATTAAAGCGAGAATATATTGTGGGTCCTCAAATTCACAATTTGAGGATTCTATGAATAAAACTGAAAAATATGCATTGATTGGATTTAAATCTGTTGTTAAAAGCTTCTTGGTAAAAAAAAAAAAAAAAAAGGGCAAAAATTACCAATACGTAGTGGAGACCATGCTGGAAAAGTAGAAGAAACTTGGATGCAATATGAGTGTTAAATTGCACTTTCCACACTCCGATTTGAAATATTTCCCAAACAACCTGGGAGATTTTAGTGAGGAGAATGGTGAAAGATTTTACCAAGATATTAAAGACATGGAACAAAAGTACCAGGGAAGGTGGAATTCTAACATGATGGTGTACTACTGCTGGAACCTCAAATGAAAGTGTAAGAAACTTCCAAAATGTTCAAGGAGGTCAAAGAAAGGGAAGTTTGAAGTAGAATAAAAGTACTTCAAATCCATTCCTCACAAATCCATTTTCTATAAGTCCAAGAAATCAGGCTAAATATTGTTTTTTAACATTTCTCTTAAAACTATTATACCATAATTATTCTAATAAATGGCACCCTCTAATGAACGGCGTGCCATTTATTTCAAAACTGGAAGTGATCGTGCAAGTTAACTTGAATTTTTTTAATGCTTAACCCTTTAATTCTACACAGGGGTACTGGTATCATCATCACACCCTTATCCAGCCTGTGGCAGGGTTTGGTCCGTGGGTCCATTGAACATGCTATGACTGGGAAAACCCCAGCCAGGCATATGAAACCTGCAGGAATATTGGCTGATTGTCTGTGGTGGGGGGATGTCGGCCTACCCCACTGTTCCAACACCACGTTTTACAACCAAAATATATATTTTGGCAGGTAAATTAATGCTTTGTCAGTTTTAATATGGCTTGGTGTATGACCTATTGCACAATAACTATAATGCAATAAGGATTTAGGCTCATGCCTGAACAGAGTTACTGGTGTACCCCAGGGTTTTTCTTCCTCCTCTCTGTTCTGTGGGTGACCCTGGCGCAATGTGATTCACAGGCACCCCTGTGTACCCCTGTGTAGCAACTGTGTAGAGCTTAAATGGCCATACGAAGTGCAGGAAATGCCATATGCAGTGAGTAAGAGCAAAACATTCATTTGCTTTAACCACCGCATTAAAATTGTTAAAATTGTTTATAATGATATTTTTCTGTTTCTGAGCATTGCAAGCAAGCAATCACACTATCCTCTATTTGCAAGTTTTTTGCTCGGGTAAACTAAGCTTTAGTGCAGATATTGTTGAAAGAAAAGTTTCAAAGAGAAAGTTGAGGAATTTCTGCAGCTTCAGAGTGATGGTAATTGTCCTGTGGCTTAACCTGTACAGTTATCTAAATCTAGGGTAAGGATTTAAATGAACCAGTGATTATGTTTCTCAATTTCATTTTGCCAATAAATTAAGATTGGAGAGTGGCATCAGCAAAAATCAAAGTTGGTGAAATCAACTTGTCCGGCCCAAAAGTTTCCATTTATAAATTGAAAAAAATAATAAACGGTGCCCTCTAATAAACGGCGCCCTCCAGTAAACGGTGCAACAAAAAAACCCTTCGAAAAAATAAATGGCGCGCCGCTTATTAGAATAATTAGGGTAATTTAAGGAAATGCTTTCGTGTAATAATATTTCCAAGAAGTCAATCAAAATTCATGTAAGTTGAAGTAATTATTAGTGATTTGTGAAAAATCTGTACGTGCCAGAGAAAAACGAAACCCTGAATCAGCTGAAATCTTGCAATCATCAAAAAAATTTTCAAAATGCAGTCCTGTGTTATCTGTCACAACATATAAAAACCTTCTGGACAGTATGCCCCAGAGAGTAGAGACTGTGATAACAGCAAATGGTGGAACAACAAGATACTAATATATGTATATTTGTGATTGATGCTATTAAAGTGGTGGTGTTCCGTGATTTTTGATAGGGTAGTGTATTAAGAATTTTCTCTCAGACCCCCAGACGGAAATCATGGACCCCCAGGAGTCTGTCGACCATGGGTTATGTAACACTGGTCTACAGTATTCAGCACCTGTTTCCAAATCTGAAGCACCCTTTCAGGTACAGTTTTTAGAAAACCTACAGAAACATGGAAGTGACCCACGCCTGCAATGTAGGTTCTTGGATAAATGAAGTGGTTATGCCATCTGTACTATATCGATAGGCGTTTTGGGCAGTATGAAAGTGTGATGGAAACGCATTGTGAGTTGTTGCAATTCCGAATTCTGCAGTACATAGGTGGGGCGTCGAGAGCAGATAAAATTAGGAATGTGTATGTTAGGGGTACATCATGTGAAGGCATCACAGAAATGACGAAGAAGAGTATATTTAGGTGCCAGAGGTGATCAAAAGGTGGGAGGAATACTACCACAGCCTCTTAAATACTGTCACCAGTGTAACAGCCACAGCAAGCAACCCAAGCATAATTCCTCAGGCAGTGGACAGGGTGAGTGAGGCTGAAATCGTCAGAGCCCTTCGCAAAATGAAAGGTCTTAAAGCAGTAGGCCCAGATAAGATCCCTATCGATGTTTGGCACACCTTGGGGACCACAGGCAATGCATGGCTTGTGAAGCTTTTTAATAAGTTACAAAAGGTGATAGGATGCCATCTGCATGGCGAGAGAGTTGGATAATTCCATTGTTCAAGGGCAAGGGGGATGCCCAGGACTGTGGAAACTATAGAGGCATTAAGCTAATGAGCCACTCTATGATGCTGTGGGAGCGAATCACAGAGTGTCGCCTCAGAGAGCAAACTAGGGTCCAGGGAAACCAATTTGGGTTTATGCCTGGTAGGTCCACCATGGAACCAATCTTTATTCTAAGACAGATGATAGAGAAGCATAGAGTAGCAAAGAAGGACCTCCATGCAGTATTTGTTGACCTGGAGAAGGCCTATGATAGTGTCCCTAGACAGGTGCTATGGAGTGTTTTAAAGAAGAAAGGAGTTGATGAAGGCCATATTAGGATAGTGCAGGATATGTATGAGGGCTCCACTGCTAGGGTGAGGACAGCATGGGGAAACACTGCAGGTTTCAACGTGCTGGTTGGGGTGCATCAAGGGTCAGCACATAGCCCATATCTATTTACTCTAGTAATGGATGAGCTGCTGACGGGAGTGGGGGAATGGGCTCCTCAGTGCCTGGTATTCGCTGATGATGTGGGATGGCTAGAGGAGTCCAAAGAGGATGCACAAAAGGGCCTACAGGACATTAAGACAGCAGTGGAAAGTGGGGGTCTCAAGGTGAACATGAAGAAGACAGAGTACCTAGCTTTCAATTTTAGTGACCAGGGGCAAGGGGGTGAGCTTCACTGTGGGGGAGACAGGATTCCAGTGGTACAAAAGTTTAGGTGTTTAGGATCAGTTTTCCAGAGCAATGGGGAAATAGATTCTGATGTGACCCATAGAATTAATGCAGGGTGGCTGAAATGGAAGCAGGCAAGTGGGGTCCTGTGTGACCGCTGCGTCCCAATAAAGTTGAAGAGTAAGGTCTACTGAACCGTCGTTAGGCCAGCTATGCTGTATGGGTCAGAGTGTTGGGCAGTTAGGAAGAACCATGAACGACAAATGCAAGTGGCCGAGATGCAAATGCTGCACTACATGAGTGGGGTGACGCGATTGGACAGAATTAGAAACGATTACATTAGAGGTAGCCTGGGGGTGGGAGTCATTGCGGAGAAGATGAGAGGGAACCGGTTGAGGTGGTATGGGCATGTGATGCGAAGGGGAGAGGAGAAGCTTATTAGGTCCATTATGGGACTGCAGGTGGTTGGGGGCATCAGAGGTAGAGGAAGACTGAAGCGGACGTGGGAGCAGGTGGTGCAAAGGGACATGGAGGTGTGTGGGGTGGAAGGGGACTTGGTGGGAATTAGGCGGGAATGGAGGATTAGAACCCACAGACCCGACCCTGCCTCAGGCGGGAGAAGGGTGAGATGATGATGATGATGATGGTCATGCAATTACACTTCATTTGTGGTGCACCACGTAGCTTGCTCACTTTACTGTCCGAGTGGTTCCAGGGTGACCACAGAGTAGAGATGGGTCAACTTCTTTTGGATGAGAAAGAAATGCCTAGTGTGCCTTCCTTCGGATGACAAGTAAAACTAAGGTCCCCTGTGGCATTTGATGGCAATTGCATGTAAAAGAACCCTCTTTCAACTATGCAAAGGGTAGAGAATGCAAAATCGCTGTGTGTATTAGCTGGCGTCCTGATGTCACCTTGGTGGATAATGGCGAGTTTCCACATGCCATGATTACTGGCACCAGTGCTTAGCTTGCACCTGTGCAGTAGGCTTCTCTAGGAGGAATAACAAAAAATGGCAACACCATCGAAGAAATGGTCAAGCAAAGAAATTGTTAATATATTATTTCTTTAAGTATAATTAAATAATCATTATCACGGGTCATCAAATATTCATTAAAATACCATATTCCTTTAAGGCTTTATAGATAGCATCCAATAATTCACCTGTAAATTGTGAAATAGAGCTTTTTGGGTATTTGAATTTTGTACCACTCTGGAAACAGTTCAATAAATACATGAGCATATTTTTGTTCATTTTTAAATGATTAAAATATGCTCCATGGTCCTCATCATCTGTCTCTTTAATTGAGGTGCTTGATGCTCCTTGATGCTTGACCTCTGCATGCCAGCCATGGACGAATCCACCATCTATGCTTTTCCTTTGCTTTTTTTAAAATTTCCAAGATAGATAAACTCACAATTTGAATCAAACCCCGGACACCTACACAAACTATTTTAATTGGGGCTATCTTGAAAACTGTGCCAGCTAGAAGATTGCAAACAATGTGGAACCATAAACTGGTGCCATAGTAGTGGCTTAGTCCTGGTGCCTATAATCTTGGCATGTGGAAACGTAGGTTTAGGTTGGCCATTCAGCATAATTTAAATATTTTGTTCTTATTCAGCATCAATTGATTTCACTGTACTCTGATTTTAGCAAACACCTAAATGCAGATTGTTCAAGGTAGTTTCTGTTCTACAGATGTATCCACCTGTGGCTTTGGGTGAATTTCATACTGTATATTAATTCATTATTTCTTTTGACACTAAAACGAAGTCTATTGGATTTAGAAAGTTGAAAAATATTAAAAGCAAACCGAGGGGGATTTCGAATCATTTGACCTCCACAGTAGGTTAAGAGCATGTTTTTCATATACAGTACAGTTGGCTCTCTTTTTATGCAGGCTCTTTTCATGCGATTTCCAAGTTATGTGGTTTGCATTTGGTTAAAAAAAATTTTGCCAAATATGCATACTGTATTCTTGTTCAGGAAGTATACTCAGTCTAAGGCCCATGACACTGATAAAGTCCACCAAACGTTGTATTAGCCAGTCCAAGAAGTTTTAGTTTGTCAGAAATTAGCGTACATAATAAGGGGTTCCGCACATGTACATGACACTTAACAATCATACCATTATCATCATACCCTTATCCCGACTGTGGCAGAGTCGGGCCTGCAGTTTCGCTGAACATGCTCTAAAATTAAAACATATTTTGGAGGTGATTTGAACATTTTTAACCATGATGATATAGAAGAACTGCTGGTGGATGATGTCTTAAATGACGATGATATTATTAAACTAACTTTATTTGCTGGCTGGTTTCAAAATGTCCCCAGGCACATTGAGGTAATTTAACACATACCTCAAAGTGTCCGCCTTCACGTCAAAGTGTCTCCGCCGTCTTCCATTACTCGGGATAAGTTATTTCAATAGAAATTTTGCGTTGATTCACGTTACACATGTGCTCTGCAGTGCATAGGCGCTCTGCAGATAAGAAACAAATTCGGCATCTGCATTCGGACCTCGATGGTGGGCACTTTGAGGTACAGTCAGGTAGGTCTCTTTTTTATGCGGGGGATACGTTCCTCAGCAAATCGAATAAAAAGAATTCGCATAAAATGAGACTATAAGTCTATGGAAAAATGAGTGATACGTGCCGTAATTTTTAAAATTCACATAACTCCGAAATACCGAATTAAAGTGAATGTTCAATTGCATAAAAAAGGTTGTTGATGTTAAAGAAAATAGGTTTCTTAATAAATTTCTTTGGGAAGCCGAAATAAAATTTTATTTCAATTCAATTCTCTATCTGTTAAGGGTATACACCATCTGCAAACTGTTTTTAAATCACTTTCATCATCAGAAATACCGTAAAATCTCACGTAAAGTCCGCACCTCAAATATAGTCTGCACCCGTCTATAGTCCACATTAGTGATGGGTATGTTTCAAATATAGTCCGCACTTTAAAATTCCTACTGTAGCCAGTGGAGCAACTTGCAGGAGGAATGGGATCAAATAAATTTGAACATGAAATGTCAGATTGCCCTGACAATGAAATTGAAATGTGAAGGACTTTATATGGCATTATCATATAAATAAGAATGTACCATGTAAAATCGTGTTGTTAAGTGTAATAAAATGTTCAGAAAATGAAGAGCAGTTTTCATTGAGAACCCTGGGTTCCCATTTATAGTCCGCACCCATATATAGTCCACCCTCGCATATAGCCCACACTAAATGACCCTATGTTTCGCGTATAATCCAGGCACTACGTGAGATTTTACGGTAACTGTCTTTGCCATAGATCTCTTTGATATAGACGATACATTTTCACAAACATATTTTTTTCTCACTCTCTGCAGACTGTTGTTTTTGACCATCATCATCATCATTATACCCGTATCTCACTTGAAGCAGAGTCGGGTCTGCAGGTTCCCTGAACATGTTCTGATTGGGGACACTCCAGTCAGGCATCTAGAAAACGCAGGGATATTGGCTGGGTTGACTATGGGGTGATGCCGGTGTCACTTGAAAGTGTCTGGCGGGATACTTTGAGACAATTTTGAGTACCTCAAAGTGCCCCCATCTAAGTCTGAATACAGATGCCTGAATTTTTCTCTTTTCTGCAGAGCAAATGTGTAACGTGAATCACCTCGAAATTTCTACCAAAATAACAACCGGGTAATGGAAAACGGCCGAGACACTTTGAGGTATGTGTTAAATTACCTCAATGTGTCCGGGGACACTTAGGTTGTACTTGGGGGCCTGTAGTCGTTTCACACCAAATGAATCTGACTCACCAAGATTCAACGTGGTGCTTCCCCACTCAAATGTACACATTGCTTTCACACCAGATGAATCTGGTTCAGTCCACCTTCATTCAAGACTGTCAATGCTTTGGCTGGTCTGAATCTTCTACCCTTCATTCATGAATCAATATAAAGGCCCCCATACACAATCATTCCATTTGGATGAAAACCATTTGGATGGCGTCCGAATGGATGACGTCCAAAAATCAGCACATACACCATCACTCCATGCTGTTCACACCATTTTGTTTTCAGTTTAGTTCAAGACCTGGTGAGAAAAGCATGGATGAAGAAGAATTGCTACTTTTGGTGGCCAGGTAACAATCTTGTCCCTCTTAATAGACACAAGGCGGCATTTTGGTCATTGTTTTTCTGCAGCCACAGCAGTCTGTAACCCCCTATGCCAGTGGTGGCAAACCTGTGACCCACCATTCAATTTTAAGTGACTCACCCGAACGTGAATCATATCTAGTTTATCATATCATAGTGTGTGGGCTGAACGGGAACTTGGAGGTTAGAACCCATAGATCCAACCCAGCCAAAGGCAGGATAAGGGCATTATGATGATGTTCTCTATTTGCTACTTTAATAATCTAATAGATTCATTATTAATAATAATTTTTTATTCATAAAATTAAATAGTGATTGCAACTGACCCATGGACAACTTTTTTGCTCTTTTTCGTGTTATTGTGACCCATCTTCAAAAAAAGGTTCGCCACCACTGCCCTATGCTTATTTAGCATTAGTCTACTGTTTGTTTTTGGGGGGCTCTACTAGTACCACACCACATACCACCACATACAAAGCTCTACTAGTACCACATACCACCACATACAAAGCTCTACTAGTACCACATCCCACCAAACTCTCCCCAGAAAATTGTAACTTTATTCATGCAGCCCCACCATTGTTAATTCTCATGAGCCACCACTGAAATTTAACCTCATCTACCCATTGCATAGTAGAGGGGTGTGGTCCAGTTGGGTTGGACACACCAGTTCTCGTCAGATCACTGAAGTTAAGCAGTGTAAGCCCAATTTAGTATCAACATGGGTGGTTGGTTGTGAACATTGGGTGCTTCTAATTTTCTCTGTCCTACATCCCCTACACCTACCTCCTCCTCACCTGCAAGCAGCCTCCTTAGGGTTCGGCCTGTTATGGGTGCTTGGCTTACTCCCCAACCCCTGAGCATAACATACTAAAGTACTTTTACGTGCAAGTGACATCATACACCACTCAGGTCCTCTCTCACCTGAAAGAAGCAAACCCACTTTGGTGCAGTATTAAACCTAGACCTGCTGACGGAGTTACTGAGTGTGCCACCCACTACATCACTGAGGCAGGTTATAAAAATTTCCAAATGCATTCATTTTAAAAAAATAACATGCCATAAACATTGCAAGTTTATCAATAACTCCCTGCCAGGCGTTATGGTCCACTCTCCAAAGCTGCTTGTCGCATACTAATCCCTATTTGGACCACGTTTTGCACACACACGGTCATGCCACTGTTTCAAATGACATGGTGCCACCAAATTTATCAGTTGTCACTCCTGGTGGCAGGGCATACTTCCACCACATTTTTGCCACACATGGTCAGTTGGAATGATGGAGTGATGGAGTGATTGGGTGGATTTTGGCTTGACCAAAAAACCAACCGAGCTCATCATGCTACATCATCCACTTTAGTTTCTCCACACAATGCGATTTTGGATTGACACCATGCCATTTGGACAGATGGAGCGATCGTGTATGGAGGCCTTTATGAAACATTGCACTTGTAACTTTTAATGATGAAAGTGAAAGAAAACAATGCGACTCGGATTAAGTTGGTGTGAAAACAAGGCGATTACAAACCAGATTCACCATGATTGGAATAAATCTGATTGATTCGGAATCACTTGTTGTGAAACGGGGATAAGGGTTATTACACTTCAGTGATCAGCATAGGTTTCACTTCAGCGTCTCAAGACTTGGTTGCTGTAAGCCGGTGTGAAGATTTGGGCAAACTTGGGGACCTCAAGACTAGGTTGCAATGAGGGGCCTCAAAACTAGACGGCGCTGAGGACCATCCAAGTGCATGATTCACCACTGATTATGTGAGTTGTGCGTAATGTGGACGTAAAAGCCCATTCTTTATGAAGAGGGAGGTTCTCTACCATCTGGCCGGAATTTGTCATTACCTCAGAACTGCATAGCTTCCCGCCATTGGTAGGGTTCGGTGCCCTTTTTGTGATTTATTGGGCTACACTTTTATACAAAAGATTGCAAACTTAGTGAACTATGTTTCAAACACTCCTGATGAAATGTTAAGTGGTTGGTGAAGAACATCAAGGGCTCAGGAAGGAACATCACCACAGACAATTGGTACACTAGTTACTCATTGGCTATGGATTTGATGAAGCCTGAATTCAAAATTTCTCTTGTGGGAACTCTCAAACAAAATAAACGTGAAATTCCAAAGGAATTCCTTCCTAACAGAAAGCGACCAGAATTTAGTTCTCTATTTGGATTTGCTAACAAGGTGACAATGGTGTCATACGTCCCCAAAAAATATAGAGCTGTTGTCCTTCTATCTTCCTTCATAATGATGATGCCATAGATGCAAGTAGTGGTGACAGAGAGAAACCTGAAATAATCACATTTTATAATGTGACAAAAGGTGGTGTAGATGGGTTGGACCACTTGTGTGCCATCTATGACGTTGGATGAAGGACAAGAAGATGGCCAGTGGCAGTTTTCTTTTATCTAATGAACATTGCAGCAATAAATGCATACATTATTCACAAGGCCAACACTGAAATTTGTGATACTCATATCAGGAGAAAATTTCTGAAGCAGTTAGCTGTTCAACTTGTGGAACCTGAGCAATGTCCATGTTGATATAAGGGCTACTCCAAAACAAGTAAAAAGGAAGATAAAGATGTCTCATGGTGCAGCAGGAGTGAAAACCAGGCCCAGTTCCTCACGAGGACGTTGTCATTTATGCCCCCATCAAGATGATAAAAAACAAACTCTCCAGTGATCCAATTGCCAAAATTTTGTATGCAAGAAGCACTGTACAATCTTATGTTTAGATTGTGGCAGCAGTGATTCATCAGAGTAGTGATTCCTTATTTTTTTTTACTCTTCTGGAATCACTGACTGCCAGTGTATCCAAAACATGGGCTTGGAAATTTGGTTTTTTTTTTTTAATTATTTGATTATTTTGTAAACAAAAATTCATATCACAATTAAAGCAATAAGCATTATGTATTATTATTTGTACTTGTTATTTTTCAAAGTCGCTCCATTAACAAAATATCTGCAATTGAATTTGGGGTCACTGGTGACCCCATGCGCCCAATTGTGTGATTTTCTTAGTGCGCCTACTTAAGGGTTAATGACTTCACTGCACACTTCTGCTGCTGCACCGAAGTTTATATGATGGCGGTGCCAGAATCGTACAGCACTGTAACAAGTGTTATTGTGAGAATCACTCTTACATCATTATTACTGCAACGTAGGATCGTTAACGACCTAATTTCTCAGTAATTAGTTAAACACAGTCGTGTAGGAAACAACTCGATGTAACCTAATATTTGGAGAATTTTTATTTCATTATTCACAGTATTTTGCCAGGTGCGATATCAGATACAGCCGGGAGGGGGTGGAGGGCTGAAACTCAAATGGTAGTGTTACTACTGACATTTAGTGGCGCCGTGTGTGTGCTACCGAAATATCGATTTATATGAAATCGTATTTTGCTGCATTCATGGCTTCAAACGCACTATTGGTTTTTCCTATCTGTCTTGGAGTACAGAAATGTAGATGGTGAGGAAGCGCCAGTTTTGATGTTTTTAAATATGGTTTACAAGAAGAAAAATATGATTGGTGACACTACAAGTATGTTTGTATCCTCGTAACCCTTTTCCAACCTATGGCAGGGTCGGGTACCCATCTTGTCCCTCTGAATGGACACAGGGTGATATATTGGACAGTTTCTCTGCAGGCAGTTCCCGACCAAATCTGCAACCCCCTACGTTTATTTATCGTATACAAATCTATAATGGAAATAATTTAGAAATTTATTGCTTCACGTGAAGGTTGTTTTTATCAAGACGATTCGAGCCCTACCGTAATATCACCTTCCCCATAAAAAATTCATGAACGAAAATGGGCACACCATACTATTTCATTTTGCAGAAAACCATGATCTTTCATAGAAAATTACCGTATAACTTGTGTGCAGTGAATACGCTTATAGTAATGGCGTCTCTCATAATTTATACATCATTATTTTACAAAATGTGAAACACACGAGTACCTGTTCCTGAAAGGTCGATTTTTTTTTTTAGAGATTATTATGGCTGAGTTTCTAAATTACTCCAGTTAGAGTAACTCTGGAGTTACTCGGGTCCCTGCTGACGTCACAGGAGTAACACTGGAGTAACTCCGGTGTCATGCATTAAGGGCTGAGTTTCTAAATTACTCCAGTTAGAGTAACTCTGGAGTTACTCGGGTCACTGCTGACGTCACAGGAGTAACTCCGGTTTCATGCATTTAGGGACGATACAAGAGCAAAATTTACAAAGATGGCAGACGATTTGGCGATGGCAGACGATAATTTGACGATGACAGGCGATAATTGTCTCGTTATGCCCCCAGATCTTCATTTGTCCACCCAGAACACTGTTTAATTCATTCATACTGACATTATATATATATATATATATACAACCCTAATAGCGGGAGATATATATATGGGTTACTGTATATGTCCCGCTGTCCCGTAGGTCCGTGCCCATGTCAGACAGTCATTTGTCCAGGTCGATTTAAAACTTTTGCATGCAGGACAATTATTTTCCGATAATATCATTGCATTCAGTACTGCGCATATACATGCCAAGATTTGGTACTGACGCGTCCACGAAAACATCACATTTTGCCAGTGAAACTGACTGTTCGACCACCATTTATCTATTAATTTTTTTTATCATAAAGTTGTAATAAAACTCTTATTTTGTTGAAAAAATATTTTTAAGGAACGTTTTCGGTCCGACAATTATGCCAACCCTACTCTATATGCCTAATTGCTCGTCTGTTTAGATTGCGTTCGTTAACTGTCGACTGCTTTCACTCCGTTTACTCCTCCTTTTTAAGTGGGGTCAAAAACAATCACTCCGGAGTGACTCTAATGTGACTCTAAAACGTGAAAAAACGCATTTCGGAACGCGGGGCTTTCGGAGTAAGCCATTTAGAAACGCTTTGGAGTCACTCCGGAGTAACTCGAGTTTGACTCGGGTAATTTAGAAACTCAGCCTATAAGATGCTTATATTTGTGTGGTTGTTGACTTCTGAAATATTGACTGTACTAAAATGGACGAATACACAGCTTTGAAAAGTTAATATCATTTCTGGACTGACAAAATAATTATTACTGCGTAATAAATGGTAAATGTAATTAATATTATAAATAGTACTTTAAATTAGTAACTGTTTAATAGTTATTTTAACTTATATGCGTTAATAAAATATTGAAAGTCCTCTACCAGGTGAACTTTGTGTAGCATCTTTGTAGCATATTGTTTGACATTGCTAAATGCACTTTTTTAAGTTAATTTGTTAATTAAAATTATAATACAAGAATTACACTACATTTTTGTGCCTTCGATGTCTACTTCTAACCACTCTAATGTAACACATCAATCACAGGATTCAACATCACCTGGCATTCAACAGAGCCAACTTCCTCCTGCATGGCGTTAAAATTAAGTAGTAAATTACGTAGATACTGTAGGTATTAAACATAATAAAAGGTATGTAAAAATTTTTTGTATAAAAAATGAAAATGGAATACGAAATAAAACGAGATCGATCATACAACCACGAAGTTTGTAAATTGCAGCCGAGGGCTCCTCCAGTTACACTCAATATATGCCCGGGCTTTCAAACAAAAATTTACGTGCTTAAATTGAACTGCCCTATTAGTTCTTACTAGGGCGTCGTTCACTAGATACAAATTTTAAACATTGACATTCCCTCCTCGTATTTTAATATGTTCTGTGGTCACAGAAACACAAATGTTGTATCCCATCCCTTTCTCCTTTCTTCCCTCATCCCCTTCAAAGGAAAAATCGACTCGTCTAGAGCTTAGTTTTCAAGTACCCGGATGTCGTTCGGAAAGTTGCCGTCGGTGATTGCGTTTTGTAGTTGTTAGTGTGCCTGTCTTGTCGGAAATATGGCTGACGACGTTGCTACCACATGCGAGCATTTGATTGAAAATCAGTCTCAAGCTGATAATCAACAGGCTCAACAATTTCAACAACAGCCACTACCACCACCCAGTGTAATTTGGTTAGATGTAGCTGGTGGTCAACAAGATACAATATCAGATAGTAATAGTCCTGGTACCGGAGATACGAATACACCATTCGGACAGAAACTCCGCGGTCGAAAGGGAGCTCTGAAGAAAAAGAACATTTATATAGTAAAGGACCATAAATTCATCCCAAGGTTTTTTAAGCAGCCAACATTCTGCAGTCATTGCAAGGACTTCATATGGTAAGTAGAACAATATTTGATTTTCTGCTGAAGATGTCCTCTAGAGAATCTGTCGAAACACATCACATTTCTGACGTTCCTTTTTTTCGGCTTGAGGAGGAAAGGAAGGTGGAGAAAAGAGAAAAAAATTGTGTTTGGTTTTGTCAGAAGCTATTAATAGCTGTTCAGATTTGAAGTTGCTGTTATGAAGAATCAGAAAACGTGTCTTGAGAGGAACAATTTACAGATCATGGTATTAGGTTGAAATTGAGATGATGATGCTTTTGATCGTAATGAATTTAGATGTAAAAGCCCGTAGATGATGATGAAATGAAATGCGCACGCGCACTTGACATTGCTTTTTTCGGACTATTGCTGCAGTAAACTGGTGTTGTTGTCCTCCCCCCATTTCTAAGAAGTGGCAATTATATGATTTTGACCAAAGACGTAAGGGGCACAGGATACTCAATCTTACTGATAAGTAAATTGTCATCTGTCATATCGAATTCTCCAACTCGTACTGTCGTTCCAATTTGGCAACAAAGGGTACCTTTAAATTCATGGATGTTGTTCTTTCTTTTTGATTCACAACAATTTGGCAACTAAAGGCACCTATAAATTCATTGAATGCGTTGTTTCTTTTCGCTTCACAAAAGAGCCTACAAGACATTAAATCAGCAATGGAAAGAGGGGCCCTGAATGTGAACCTAGGAAAGGGGTACCTAGCTTTCAATTGGAGTGGCAACGGGGAGAGGTGATAAGTGGTGCAACAGTTCCTTTGTTTTTAAATCCATATTCCGGAGCAATGGGGAGCAAGACTCCGCCTTGACCCATGCGTTTAATGCAGGATAGCGGAAGTAGAGGCAGGCAAGTGGAGTCCTGTGAGACCGCTGGGTCATATCAAGTTGAAAGGCAAAGTTTACAGAACGGTCGTTAGGTCCGCTATGTTGTACGGCTCGCCTTTGGGCAGAAAGAACCATGAAAGGAGAATGCAAGTGGCTGATTTGCGAATGCTGCGATACATCAGTGGGGTGTCACGAGCTGACAGAATCCGCAACGATTACATTAGAGGAGCATTGGGGTGGGGGACATCACAGAAAAGATGAGAGAAAATGGGCTGAGGTGGTATGGGTATGTGAAGAGGGGGAGGAAGAACTTGTTAGGTCCATTATGGGACTGCAGGTGACGGGGCACCAGCAGTAGGGGAAGTCCAAAACGTACATGGGAGCAGGTGTTGCAGAGGGACATGGAAGCGCGGTGGGTGGGGGATTGGTGGGGGTAGGCGGGAATGGAGGATGATAACCCGCAGGCCCAATCCTGACGCAGGCGGGATCTCTTCACAGTGTATTTTCGAACTGCCAAACTCGTACTATCTGCCATCTGTGTGGCTTTGAATATTTCTTGTTCAGTGAATTCATCTTATTGAAGTGTATCTCTGAGAGGCTCATATAAAATAGCTTTGATTAGTCTCTTAGCTGAAATCTTATTTTTGTATAACCCCGATTGACAGCTTAAACCGCGCATCTCTTCATTCTCTTTTAACGACTGCCAAGGGAACTTCCTTTGGCAACTCAAAGAGACGAACTTGCACACCTGGCACTTGATCTTGGCTGAAGTCATACACAGCGACCAGGCTCGATTCTACGGTCATTTGACTCACCTGCCAGGTATGCATTAGGTGAACAACAAAGATTTCCATTTTCCATTTGATAAATCGGAAGTGGAGTAGACCGGCATCCTCCCACAGATAACCCAGCCAATATACCTGCGGGTTCCAGGAGTTCCCGTCAGAGCATGTTCAGAAAGAATAGGGGCAAATCTTAGATTAGGAACCTGGATGGTAGTGTGTGGGACTAACGGGGGTTAGATTGGAGTGGAGAACGAGAACCCGCAGACCCGACCTTGCCACAGGTGGGATAAGGGTATGATAAGGATGACGGTTTGACAAATCGAAAGAAGTTATCTGTGAAAGGATAAAAACGCCTGTCGAATGTCGATAGTTTGCTTCTTTAAGGTAGGGTAAGAGTGCCAATTGTGGGCCACCCACCAAATGTGGGTCACTTTCATGTTAAAACAACTGTAGTTAAGCCACTGTATACATTTTAGAGAGAGCAACACCATCTATGTGTTTAATTTATTCCTGACAACACATAGATGGTGTTCTCAAATGCACCCTCTGTCGAATGAGATTAAAGCTATGGCCCCCTGACGTGTAGGTAAAAGAGAACCCTTACTAAATGGCATGTGTAGATCGACTAAGTTCCAGGTTTCGAAGCCCAGCCTCTGACGTCGGTGGAGGGAAAGTGGCTCAATGAAGAAAAATTGGTCGATGGGAAATAAGCTTAGGGGGTTGACCGTAAGATTGAAGCCAGCATCAAAATACCGCCCTGCAGATCGGCTGTGTGCCCTTTACTATAAAGATGTTTACCTGAGTCTGCCATAGGCGGCGAAATGGCTAATGTTGTTATTTTGGGTAGGGAGAAATTCGGAGTGTGTGAATGCCGTTTAATGAGCTGTGGCTTTTGAATGTAATGAACGGTTTAATTTGAATCAATATCTGAAGCACTTTTCGTCACAGTTTTGGTGTCAGTCATCCGATCATCTGAAGTGGCTACATGCTCATTTTTGAACTCATGATCTCAAGTTCGATGGTTGTTGAGGTTGGTTGACCCTTTTCCCCCGCTTATGGAACTTGACACGGTCAGGTACCCATCTTGTCCCTCTGAATGTGATGTATTGAACGGTATTTTCCGAAAGCCGTCTGCCGACCAAAACTGCAATCTCTATGCTTATTTATCGTCGGTCTTCTGTTCGTTGGAGCGCTCCATCGACGTCAGGAGTCGAACTCCTCTGCCAGAGAATTTTGCTTCATCTATCCACTGCACAGTTACCCGCCTCGGTGGCGCAGTGGGTAGTACGCTCGGTAACTGCTTGTTTTGTGTACCCTTCAACTACAAGGCCATTAGAACTCCGCCCGCTGTATAATTCTACTGCAGAGACTGCACAGACACTACACTAACCAGTTTTCATAAGCTGCAACCCATGTTAATACTACCTGGGGTTGGGATGCTTAACTTCAGTGATCAGACTAGAACTGGTGTCATCATCGTCATCACATCCGTATTCCGCCTATGGCTGGGTCGGGTTTGTGGGTTCTAATTCTCCACTGTCGTCTATCCCCCAACCAGGCTTTCGTCCACCCTACACGTATATAATCATGTGCCTCTGTACAACCTGCTCCCACGTCCACTTTGGTCTCCCCCTACTCGTGATTAGACCAACCACCTGTTGCCCCATAGTATACTGCGTAAGCTCTGTCTCCCTGCTTCGCATCACATGCCCATACAACCTGAACCTATTTTCTCACATCTCTGCGATGTTTCCCACCCCGAAGCTACCTCTCACGTACCGTAATATGGGGTGACTTTGGCCACGTTGTAGGATTTTGATTGTATAATTATTTTTTATCTCGCTTATTATATTTTTTCCAGGTTTTTTCGCGTATCATATGTAATTTTTATGCTCTTTCTAATGCACTTATTTTCACACACATTAATTGCTCTCCAAGTCTACTTTCATCGACTTATCGGTGTGACTCAAGCTTCTTGTCAAATATGGTAGTGCAAACTTCTAAAATTTTCTCTGTGTCCTTATAAGGTTCCACAGCTTCATAGAATGGCTCATTAGCTTAATGCCTCTATAGTTCCTACAGTCCTGGACGTCTCCTTTGCCCTTTAACAGTGGAACAATACAACTCTCCCACCATGCAGATGGCATTCGGTCACCGCTGGGAATTTTACTGAAATGCTTCCCCAGCCATGTAATTCCTATGGTTCCCAAGCTACGCCAAACATCGATGGGAATATTATCTGGACGTACATCTTTGTGACCTTTCATCTTTTGGAGTTCCCTATTTCCACCCCACTCACCCAGTCCACAGCCACTGAGGTGGCAGGGGTGCTGTTCATGACCCTTTCACTGCATTTCCACCCACCATTCCTATCCTTGATCATTATGGCACTGGTGACATCTTTACTAGTTCTGTCTTGGTGAGTCAAAAACCTCCTCTCGCCTTCATTAGTCCCTATGCTCTTTTATAAAGCCTCATACTTTTGGCGTTTGACCTGGGCAATAGTCCTTCTAGCATGTTTCCTTGCTTGTATATACTCTGACTTAGAACCCTGGTCCCCTGTTTCCTGCCACCTATGAAATGCTGCCTTCTTATGATGGATGGTAGCTTCCATCTTGTCATTCCACCACCAAGTCTGTCTACCCTGGTTTGAGCCTTCTAATCTAGCTGTGCCGCCCTGTCCCACGTGGCATCAGCTGATCCTTCCCAATCCCAGTCAATCTAACTAAGAATCTCCTGCCTGAATTTGCGTGTTTGGTGGTAACTTCCACCACATAATGACTGGTTCACCTTTCCATGAGTATGTATAGTAATTTGTATCCTGTGTATATAGTAATTTGTATCCTGTGTATATAGTAATTTGTTTCCTGAGTATATAGTAATTTGTTTCCTGAG
>JAAFCE010008439.1:0-23546 GCA_013389805.1 Trigoniulus corallinus
TTGCACCGGGTCTCTAATGACCTCGTAGTTGACGGGACCTTAAACTCTAACAAACAACAAAACAATCCATTGCACCCCAGCAGCAGCAGTCTGATAAAAGGACTAATGCTGTGAGGTATAACACTGCTGGCTTAGCGTGTCCCATGCTAATTCCCTAATCATGTCAGACACTCTCCCTGCCAGAAATCCTGTGGAATGCAATTCCTACTGCCCTCCTTTGGATCCTTTCAATCTCCCAAGATAATTCCTGCCTGAAGGGAAACCAAATTGGACTGCCATACTCCAAAATCGGTTGCACCACAGAAATATATGCTGTTTCTTTTACCTCCTTTCTGCTGTCCCGAAGGACCCTACTCATCAGACGGAGGACCAGCATTCCCAACCAATTTACTAATATCATTCTTCCAGGTTCCTTGACTATTTTAAATAACTCCTAGGTGTTTATGGGTCACGACCCTCTCTAGTCTTGGCCAGTTTAAAACTTCTCTGTCCCCTTCCTTGGTCTCTAACTGATCATACAGGGCTCCTTACTTCTGGTGCTTGGCCAGGGCAATGATCATCCTAGCTGTGGTCTTGAGAAATATTTACACTATTATTGAAATTTGCCCAACTGTGCCCAACTCTATTCATAATGTAGAGTGCATTGAGGGAATAGTGAAAATAGGGCAAGCTGGGTAGCATACTAATATAATAAGGCCATTTTGCAGGTATTTTAAATCATATTTAGAATCATCATCATCATATCCGTATCCCGCCTATGGCAGGGTTCGTTCTGCAGGTCCAATGAACATGCTCTGGCTGGGGCCACCCTAGCCAGGCGTCCAGAGCCTGCAGGAAATATTGGTTGAATTGTCTGTTGGAAATGCCGGCCTGCCCCACTGTTCCAAAACCACATTACACAACTAAAATAGAAAGTGTTAGTGGGTAAATTAATGCTTTGTTGGTTATAGTATTGCATTGCGCCTGACCTTTTGCACAATAACTACAATGCAACCGGAGTCAGGCTCATGCCCAGAAATCATATCTAGAATATGAAGCAGTAGAAATAACTCCCAGCCAGTATTTGATAGGGATTCCCCAGGAAGAATGGATGAGGCTATTATCACTAGCAGAGGCAGATCTAGGGTTTTTGGGGCATAGGGCTTATTAAAGTCCAATAATGTTAAATTGATTAAAACAAATAATACTATACATTGTCACTATTATTTGTGCGCCCTTGACACTTGGGGGCCCAGGGCTTAAGCCCTATTAGTCCTTATGTAGATCCACCCCTGATCACTAGGGTGGGAATAGAGCAACTACTGAATAAATCAGTGGTTCATAAGGCTGTGGGCCCTGTTGGCATCTCTCCATTTATTTTGCAGCGACTTTCTGGGATTATTAGCCATTACTCCGTTGAAATATTTAAAAAGTCATTAAACACAGTCATTGTTCCATTATCACTGAAATTGGCTACAGTGGTACCCCACTTAACGAACGCCTCTTATAACGAATGTTCCCTATAATGAACACCGTCAAGAAAACATGGGAGTATCGCATAACGAACTCATTTCACATAACGAATGCTTGTCTATTATATAAAGTGAACTGAGAACTGAATAGGTGGTAGTGCCAGATTTACCAGTAGGCTAAGTATGCTAAAGTCTAGATCCTCAACATTTAGAGGGCTTCAAAACTGAAGAAAACGGCCTCAAAATTGAATTATCCCAGGGCCTTTCAATATCTAAATCCAGCACTGATAGGATGGCCAAGATTGTAGTAACCATAGAGGTATTAAGTCAATGCACCATTCCATGAAGCTCTGGGAGATGTCATAATAGAATGTCGCCTCTGGGATAGAACGAGTGTCCATGGAAATCAGTTTGGGCGCATGCCAGGTAGGTCCACAATTCTGAGGCAGATGATAGAAAAGTATGGGACAGCAAAGAAAGATCTCCATCCCATCTTTATCGTCTTGGAGAAGGCTTATGACAGTGCTCCATGACAGGTAGTTTGGGAGGTATTATGCAAAGGGGGAGGGTAGAATGCGGGTTTATTCGAATAGTTTAGGATATGTATGATGGTTCCATTCCTTAGCCAGGGTAAAAATTGAACAGGGACACCTGTTCATTCTGGTTATGGACGAACTGCTGACAGGAGTAGGAGAATGGGCCTCTCAGTGCATTGCATTTGCCGACGAGCACTGCTCAACCGTACACTGCATGTACTGGAATTGACTGCCTTCTCCATGCAGGACATTTCTTTGTTTCTGTGAAGTCCCGAAAAAATGGGTCCTTAGAAAGTTTTCGCTCATTAACATTACAGTACAGTATTGTATGTTGTTTTTAACTTTTCAACAATTTTCGCAATTTTTTTTTCGTGGCAACCCGGAACGCATTGCACACTATAACATTGATATCTATTGGAAATTGTGTTCCACACAACGAACGCCCTGCATAACGAACGTGGCGGTTGAACGAATTGCATTCGTTAAGTGGGGTACCACTGTATGATGGTACCAATTTTTGAAGTCGGGGGGGATGCAGCAGACCCTAAGTGCTATTGACCAGTTTCATTAATGAGTGCTGTGTCCAAGAATTTTGAACATATCTCATTCTTGTCTATAGTGGGATATCTGGAAAAGAATGGTATCCTTCATAATAACCAGCATGAGTTTAGGAAAGGGAGGTCATGTGACACCCAAATGGCTTGCTTGATGGATTATATTCAAAAGGCTTCAGATAACAGAAAGCAGATTGATGTTGTATTCTTGGATTTTAGTTAGTTAGTTAGTTTATTTTGGGGGGTTGGGGAGTAAGCCATGCAGCCATAACAGGTCGAACCCTTAGGAGGCTGCCCATGGGAGATGAGGAGTTAGGGGAAAGGATGAAGGAGAGGGTTAATTTGCAGCACCCAACGTTCTTTACCAACCACCTAAGTTGGTTTTGATGTGGTCATGCGCTGCCTAACTTCAGTGATCTCAAGGGGAACTGGTGTGTCCAACACAACTTGACTGCACAAGGTTTTTGAAAAGGTTTTTGTCATGGTACCCCATGATAAGCTGATTTCAAAAATGTCCAGCTTAGGGATACATTGTAAGGTTACTCAATAGGTAAGGTCCTATCTGCTTGATAGAACACAGGGGGTCCTGATCAAGGGTAGTTCATCTGAATGGAAACTAGCCACGTCAGGGGTCCCTCAGGAAAGTGTATCGGGTCCTGTGTTGTACATTCTCTAAGTGAATGACATAGGATTTGATATTAATTCCTTCCTTGAACTATTTACAGATGACATGTACTGCTCAGGTGCTAGATGATGGGTCATCATCCTGTGTGCAATTACAACAGGATCTAGATAAGATCAACAAGTGGCATACAAGATGGGAATTGCCTTTAAACCTGCAAAAGTGTAGGATGCTCATGATATCTAGACTAAGAAGCTACTTGATTTTGATTACTCCATAGGTGGAGGACATATCTTGGGAGACTGAAAGGATCAAAAGCAGGGCAGCAAGAAAGGATCCACAGGTTTTCTCACGGGAAGAGTGTGTGACATGATTAGGGAATTAGGGTGGGACACACTAAGCCAATGGCATATATCTTGCAGCATTAATCTTTGTATCAGACTGCTGCTACTTGGGTGCAATGCACCTCTGGTTGGAAGTGTGTCCCTGGCTGACTGTAAGAATAGACGGGATCATTCATATAAATTGAAAGAGATTTGGGTACAGATAGACTCATACAACTGGTCTTTTTACCCAGGACCATTCGACAATGTGATAGCCTTGGAGAGGATGAAGTGGAGAGCTTCCTCAAAGGAACGCTCACCACTGCTAGCATATGCCCATAGTGTACATGTACATTCTGAAATCCACAGCATAATTTATCTATCAGGAGAACAGAGCCAGAAGAATAATGTTCTCAAGAGGTGATATTGGGGGGTCTCTTTCAAAAGGAGAAAGCAATTTATTATATTGTCACAGTTAAATTTTCTACCTTGTTACCTGAATATTACCTCCACATAATAGAACCTTTTTTTATGAAGTCCATGTAAGTTATAAATATACTACGTTTAATGGCATAGATGAGCAGCACTACAAGTCTTTAGTCTCTAATACAATGGTACCCCCATTACGAACATAATTCGTTCCAGTGAAACGTTCATTATGCAGGGTACTCATTGTGTGGAACACAATTTCCCATAGATTCGTATGTTATATTGTGTAATGCATTCCAGGTTGCCACGAAAAATTGGGAAAATTGTTAAGAAGTTAAAAACAAAGTTTCAAAGTTTCCCCAAACTTCACTGGGGAGCCTCCAGTATTTTCCCCAAGGTGTTCTTACAATGGCTGTGGAATGGAACCATCATGAATATCCTAAACTATTCAAATAAACCCCTTTTCTACCCCCTTTTGCATAACGCCTGTTATGGAACACTCATAAGCCTTCTCCAAGTCGATAAAGATGGTATGGAGATATTTCTTAGCTGCTGTATACTTTTCTATCATCTGCCTCAGAATGAAGATTGGTTCCATTGTGGACCTGCCTAGCATGAACCGAAATTGATTTCCATGGACACTAGTTCTATCCTGGAGGCGACATTCTATTACATTACATTGGTAGAAAACTTATTGGCTTAATACCTATATAGTTACTACAATCTTGGACATCCTATACCAATGGTGGCGAACCTTTTTTGAAGACTAGTCACAATAATATGAAAAAAACAACCAAGCATTTGTCCACGGGTCAGATGCAAGCACTATTCACCACATCTTCATCCCATTTTTAACACACCTTTAACATCATCTCATTCACACTCGGGTCACTTAAAATTGCACGGTGGGTCGCAGGTTCGCCACCACTGTCCTGTACAGTTCCTAGTTCACTTTATATATTGAACAAGCGTTCGTTATGTGAAACAAGTTCGTTATGTGATACTCCCACACTTTCTTGACGGTGTTCGTTATAGGGAACATTCATTATACAAGGCGTTCGTTATGCGGGGTACCAAAGGCGAGGTGAGACTGGCGAGGCGACTGGCGAGGTGAGACTTTCATCGAAATGTTTGCATTCATACTTTGGATGAAGAATGACTGTTCACACCTTCGCCCAATGTCTCTAGCGCCCTTTGACTCCTATTGTCTCACAAGATGGTCATTCTCCAATCACCTCGGGTCACTCGTGCCCTTTGATGCGTGTCAAAAACACTGCTTCCAACATGAGCACCACAAATGGTGAGGCGAACCACGAGGTGAATGACGAATGTAGTGCTCACACATGCATCGAACATGCTCACCTCACATTCTTGAATGTGTAAATGCAGTATTAGAGGTAACTGAACCCATTCCTTGACTGAACTTTAGTCCAAGTTTCACTTTAATAGTGATGTAAGTGGCGTGAGGTAATTTCCTATATCATCCACATTTACACATTTGCGAATTGGATGAGGAGAGTGGTGAGGCGAGCATGTTCGACGAATGTGTGAACACCACTGTCGTCAATCACCTCGTGGTTCACCTTGCCATTCAGGGCGCTCACGTTGAAAGTGGTTTTTTTTACACCAGTGAAAGGGCGTGAGTGACCCGAGGCGATTGGAGAATGACCATCTGGCGAAACATTCGGCGAATGTGTGAACACTCGTTCTTCATCCAAAGCATCTATGCGAACATTTCGATGAAAGTCTCACCTTGTCATTCACCTTGTCTTATTCGCAAATGTGTAAATACGGTATTTAACGTCATGCAGCAACCACTAACGTACACCTAAGAAAAAACTTCTTTTTTAAAATGGTCGTTTTCAAGCGTATAAGGACGCCACAGCAGGGACCTAACATTTTACAGAATGACTGACTACCAGTCTTGAATTTCATTTGAGTCATATATTCACATTTCAGCAGGGCGATGATTCGAATGAAGCAGAAAAATGACATGCCACCATTTACATTGCCACTACGATATGTACAGTATATACACTTGAACAGAATTCGTTAAAAAATAATCCCTACGAATGACGAGTCCCCATATTCACTTAAATCATACAGATTTAACCATATAAAATAAATAATATACGTTTTTGTCAACTGGTGAGTATACAAAACTAATGACGAGACTTCTTAAAATGCGGAATTTTCCTGTTTCTCCCTAGATAGGTTTTGTTGGGTCAACTTCGATTAAAGTTACCTGTGTACATTGGCAGTTTCAATTATTTTTTTTATTGCCCCGTCATATGGCATTAGTTTGACTTGAAGTATTCTTAGTTTTGGATCAGTGATCGCCACAATACTCATCTGTAATCAGGCGAGAGTTTCCACATCTTTTATGACTTCTCAGTCTCTGCTGTCCTCAATGGATCTCCCTGTTGCACCATTTGTACGAAAAGGTTGATGAAATTTCCATTTCGTCACCTTTCTTTAAAAAGCACATAAGTTCAACAAAGCAAATTTTCAGGAGAGAAGAAAAACTTTTATAGATGATACTACTATCAGTAGTAGGAATAATAAAATTGCCCCGCAGAGAAGCAGAGGTTACAGGCAAATTCATATTTCTCTCAGATTGTTTCACTAAGATTTCAAAACCAAGGAAAATGACTTGCGTAGCTTTTAAAGAAAGGCGACTATTTATTGCATTTACCTTCTCTTTGAAATGATCATAAGACGGAATATCAACAACCGACCAATAGATAGCAAAAAGGAAATAACCAAGATTACAGAACATGTCCTGCAGTGTAGTATTCCCGAGCAATGGGGAAAGATTCCGATATTATCAATGAAATCAATGTCGAAGTAGATGTATGCAAGTGAAGTTCTTGATTTACTAGCGCAACTTTGTTCGTTCGTTGCTGTTTTAGGGCCTTTTAACTACAAGGTCATTAGAGCTCCTTCCACTGCGTAGTTCTAATGCAGAGACTGCGCAAATACTACGCAAAATGAGACGCAGGGTGTAGTATCCCGGCGAAATTCTGCTAGCAGGCAATCACCACACATTGAATCTCAGTTTTTCACAATACTTGCATTAAATAACAAGAGAACTTCTCTGCTTCGCACCGCTTTTTGTTATTGTCACGCCCAAGGTCAGTATATATGGTCCTTGGTAAGAAAGACCAGTAATATGTGTCTGTCTGTGCCCTAATCTCCTTCAATTTATACAAATGATCCTTTCTCCCTTTGTAATTAGCAGGGGACACACATCCCACCAGAGGTCCATCACACCCCAGCAGCAGCAGTCTGATAAACAGACTTATGCTGTGAGATGTTCGCCGCTGGCTTAGTGTTTCCCAACCTAGTTCCGTGATCATGTCAGACACACTATCCCTGTGAGAAAACCTGTGGAATACAATTCTTGCTGCCCTCCTCTGTATCCTTTCAATCTCCCAAGATAATTCCTGCCTGAAGGGAAACCAAATTGGACTACCATACTCCATAATTGGTCGCATTTATTTATATGATCCTTCGAGGTACCTTGGTTATTTAAAATTATTCCAAGATGCTTATTGGTGCCAACTCTCTCAACCCTAACTCCACCTATATAGTAATCAAAGCCAAGTAGCTCCCTAGATCTAGATATTGTAAGAATCCTACACTTTTTCAGATTCAATGGCAGTTCCCATTTTACACACCAATTGTAAATCTTATTGAGATCCTGTTGTAATTGTGTACAGGATGATAACCCCTCATCTAACACCCGGGCAGTACATGTGTGATCTGCAAATAGATCAAGGAAGGAACTAATGTCAAATCCTATATCATTCACATAGAGAATGTACAACAAAGGACCCAAAACACTTCCCTGAGGTACCCCTGATGTGGCTGGTTTCCATTCAGATGCACTACCCTTGTACATTACCCTCTGTTGCCTATCAAGCAGATATGACCTTAACCACTGAGTAACCTTACTATGTATCCCTAGACTTGACATTTTTGAAATCAGCTTATCATGGGGCACCATGACAAAAGCCTGTTCAAAGTCTAAGAATACAACATCAACCTGCTTTCTGTTGTCTAAAGCCCTTTGAATATAATCCATCAAGCAAGCCATTTGGGTGTCACATGACCTCCCTTTCCTAAATCCATGCTGATTGTTGCTAAGGATGCCATTCTTTTCCAGATATCCCATAATAGAGGAGAATATGATGTGTTCAAAAACCTTGGATACAGCACTCGTTAATGAAACTGGTCTATAGCACTTAGGGTCTGCTGTGTCTCCTGACTTGAAAATTGGTACCACATTAGCCAGTTTCCATGATGATGGAACAATACCCATGTCTAATGACTTTCTAAATATTTCCACCAGGTAATAGCTAAGTATCCCTGAAAGTCGCTGCATAATATATGGAGAAATGCCATCAGGACCTGCAGCCTTATGAACCACTGATTTGTGTAGTAGTTGCTCAATTCCCACCCTAGTTATAGTAACCTCATCCATTCTCCCTGGAGAATCACTATCAAGTACCAGCTGGAAGTTCCTCCTACTGGTTGCAAAGCTTTTTGCAAATGCATCATTGAAAACATTTGCAATCATAAGACTATCCTTAACTACATTTCCTGAACTATCTTTAACAACAGTATCCCTATAACCCTCTTTCCTACACCTCTTCAGATACCCCCAGAAAGCTTTTGGATTTTTCTTAAGCCTGTCTCCCAATATGTTTTCATGAAAATTCTTGTAAGCCTTCTTCATATACACTTTAACCATTTTCCGGGCCTTCTTATAAACTAACTCAGTATTGGCATCCCTCCCTCTCCTAAGTGCATTCCTAGCCTTTCGCTGATTCTGCAAAGCTACCTTCACCTCTTTTGTATACCGTTCAGGAAAAGTATTATCCCTTATAACCTTAGTGGGGACAGCTAGCTTCTTGCCCTTCTCTAAGAGGGCTAGGAATTGTTGCCAAGATTGCTCAACACCACAGGTATTAACAATGGTATAAAAATCATTTAACTCATATTCTAGATATGATTTAAAATATTCCCAATTTGCCTTATTGTATTGGTATGCCACCCTGTCTGGTGCCACCTTTCTAGGTAACCTTTTAGCTATCTCCACCCTTACCCCTGCATGGTCACTAATTCCTTCAATGCACTCTACAGTGTTGATAGAGCTGGGCACATTTGTAAATACTAAATCTAAAATTCCTCCTTTATCATGTGTAGGCATTGTCACAATCTGTTCCAATCCATTATAGTACAACTGTTCCAAAAATAGGTTCAGAGCACCTGATAACCTGGAATTTGAATTAGGCTGCACACAGCCCCAATCCAACCCTGGTAAATTGAAGTCCCCTCCAAGAATTACTAGTGGTACCTTCTTCTTTTGATATATATGCTCCAATGATTGTGACAGTCTTGTAAGTGGGAGTGGATCATCACCTGGTGGACGATAGAAGCCAACTACATAAATTCCCCCACCATGAGAGCTTGCAACATGACAACATACCATTTCACAATCTTCCTCATATTGCAGTTCCCTAGAACTCTCAAGGGATTTATCTATTGCTATAAAGACTCCACCCCCTTTGCCTGTTTCCCTATCCTTTCTATAAACTACAAACTTATCTGAGAAGATCTCTGCTGATTTAATGTCTCCCCTCAACCAGGATTCAGTGCCAATTATGATATCAGCATCTGATGTGGCAGCAAGAGTATTGAAGTCAACCACTTTATTGACTATGCTTCTGCAATTCACAACAAGCAAAGTCAATGGATCATTTACTGCTAAAGACTTAGCTATCCCTCCCCTATTAATACCCTTCCTATTGATATTTTGACTCAGCCTGGCATAAGATGACTTGGTACCTTTCCTAAAAAATCGACAATAAACTCCTTCATTTTTGTACCAATCCTTGAGACAGCCCTTGCATTAAAATGAAACCCATCAACGGCAAACCAATGTTGGAGATCTGAGAGACATGCTCTGTAATCAAGTAGTTTTGCCCCAATAGCCTGACCTTCAGAATACATCCTATTATTGATCCATCTGGCCTTTGCTGCAGTTAACCTGCCTTTATCCTGTCGTTCCACAACAGGACACAGCATAACTCTTGCCTTGGGCCTAAATCTTTTTACCTCTTTAGCTATATCCATAATTCCCTTCAGAACTTCAACTGCAGGTTTATCAAGAGTTATATCATTTGATCCTATATGTAAAATCGTCATGCAGTCCTCCTCTTCCCCTTTCATAATACCTTCAATCCTACCCTTTATGTCTTCCAACCTTGCATCAGGAAGGGAAGCAACACTAACACATCCTCTCTGTAGCCCTTCTGGTAGAGCCCAGCTATCAACATCCCTTAAGTTTGTGTCCCCAAGTACAAGAATGGATTTGCCAGGGGATGGGTTTTGGACACATGTGGCGCCCTCTTCACTAACCTCTGCCAATCCTCCACAGGTAGAAACCTGGGGTATTGAGGCAGGCAAGTGGCTATCCTCTGCATCTGATTCCCTAACCCCCTTCCCTTGCAATGTGGGTGTCATTTGTTGACTATCCAGTATCTGAAATCCCTCTGCCACCTTGAGGCTCTTTCACTCTTTGCTGAGGGAAGCCTTACCAATCTTCATGCCCCCTTTATTACCTGATGGCGTCACCAATATTCTAGGTGAACTAGATGGTGACGCCATTGGCATCCCAACCTTAGCCTTTGCTAAACCAGCTGCTGAAGAGCTGGAACCCAGGATGGTAGCCTGTAACTTGCTGATCTCCATCTGGATCTTAGAAAGCTCCAATCTTAGGAGCTTGCATCCACCACACTCTGCAACTTTCTTTGGAGGCATAGTAATATGATTACTATAATACTATGAATATCAAAAAAGTGGTCCCAAAAACAATTTAAACAGCACAGTCCCTTATTAAATGCACCCTTAAAATGCCTTAAGTAAAGTCACCAATTGATAACTTCCTGTCAATAACAGAAACTTAAAAAATCAACTTACACATACACATACAGAAATATAACTAAATGAGGAAATTCCTAAAGATTGTACCACACCTAAAAATTTAGCCAACCCAAATTCCTTTAAAATGAGTCACAAAAGAAAAACACCACGTGGCGCCCTGTGTAGTTATCGTCAGTATCGTCAGGAATTTCTCAATATTAGTTAAAAGCCAAGTGATAACACTTATGTCAAAATTAGAGAATATATATTGAATAAATTTGTAAAAAAAACCTACAAAAAACAACCAATTAAAACCAAAGATTCAGCTTACCAACCTGGAGCCCAATTACACACATCCACACTCCTTTATGTACAGAAGCTGGAGGTGGAGGGCCTAATAAAAAGCCACCCTACCATTACTAGTGTTGTAGCAGGATCACATGAATTTAAGCCTGGGGTTTTTGGAGCTTTTTGGTAATATATGTAAGAATGAGAGGTGGTCTCTCCGCTGCCATATTGGCCAAATAAGGCTGCTTGCAGTGTTGTGAATTAGAATTAGAAATATAAGGTCCCGCAACGCGCATGTAGAGGTCACGTGATGTGACGTACATTGTGCATAGCGTGATTAAATATACTGCTTTCTTAAGCTTTAGCGTTCATATAACTTGATGGGAAAATAAATTTATTAAACAAATTATATATTTAACAGAGCCATGAGTTGTTGAATCAATAAATAAACACAAGAAACAACAATTATTGGTGACATAGCAATGATTATTAACAATTTTTTTTTACTTTTTTAACTTGTTTTCTAGAATCCTTTCTATCATTATCAGAATGTCTTCTATCATCATCATCTCAACCTCCTCCCGCCTGCAGTGGGGTCAGATCTGTGGGTTCTTATCCTCTACTCTCGCCTATCCCCCACCAAGTCCCTCTCCACCCCACACGTCTCCATGTCCCTCTGCTCCACCTGCTCCCACGTCCGTTTTTGTCTTCCCCTACCCCTGGTGCCCCCAATCAGAAGCAAACCCATAGTGGACCTAATAAGTTCCTCCTCCTCTCTCCTCATCATATGCCCATACCACCTCAGCCGCTTTTCCCTCATCTTTTTCACTATGTCCCCCACCCCCAAGCTACCTCTAATGTAATCAGTGGCGGATCCAGGATTTTCGTCAGGGGGAGGTTCCAGGGGGGGTTGAGCCATCAGCAGCGATTGGAAGTCAAATTTTCATTTGTCAGTGTCAATATCGCCCCAAAATTTAGGGGGGGGGTTGCAACCCCAAATCCCCCTTGGATCTGTGCCTGGAATCTCATGACACCCCACTCATGGAGTGCGGCATACACATCTCAGCCACTTGCATTCTCCTTTCTTGGTTCTTCCTTGCTGCCCAACACTGAACCATACAGCATAGTGGACCTACCAATTTTTTGTCTTTAGGAAATGCATGAAAATGCAATCCACTCTCTTTTAATGTGTTACAAGTTGTATTACAACCATAAACAGCACAAATTACCATCGTTTATTCCAAGGAGAGAAATACACAACCAAAATATACTTGTTCACGCAATGCTTTAAATGTCGGTAGCAGACGCTAATTTTAAAAGTGTGTACAATCTACGTCATGCGCAGTTGATGGTACACCTATTTGCGGGACCTTATATATACTGACCTTGGTCACGCCAACTTCACACAGGAAACTGCGGCATTGGCACTGTGCTTCGCAAGGTCACGTGACGCAAGCACTGAGTCACGTCACCCTGCGACTTAACATGCGAAACTACATACTATTCTGTGAGCCACAGAAATTTATGGCGAGTCACCCTGCGTCACCTGCGGAGACTGCGTCTCATTTTGTGCTGGGCTTAATGCGATTATTTTTGGGCATTAGCGGTACCCAGTTTTCCCATGTGACTACCAATGTTAGTACTAGCTGGGGTGGCGTTGCTTAACTTCAGTGATAAGATGAGAACTGGTTTGTCCAACGCAATAAGACGCTTCCATAAACCTAATAACCGTCATTCCGAATCCTTTACTAATCTATGGGAGAGCCAGGTATTCTTTTGTCCCGTTGCAACAGTAAACAAACGGGGAAACTCTTTGTGCGGACTTTTAATTTGAAATTGAGAGTAGTCAGGATATCGGGGAAATATAAGTTGAAGACTTCATTTGCAGCGCCACATTTATATTATTTATGTATCATTGTGTAGCATTGGCAATTAAGCCAACTCCTCTTAACCTTTAAGTACATCTGAGGTGGGGTGATGTGAAAACAATCAATTATATTAGGGCTGTGAAACCTTTAGTAGCTCAGTTTTATTTCGCCTTCTACAATATCCAAAAAAATCTGTTTTGAATTGATTATTTATTTTGATAAGGCAGGTGTTTTATCAGTTTGGGGTGCTCACAACACTCCACCTATGCACTTATGTAACATTCTTTGTAAAACTTTTTTGGGATTTTGGCTTAATTTTTAATTAAAATTAAAATGCCCCAGATATACTGACACTTTCCTTACAGGGAGCAGTTTGGCCCATGCACAGGGGGGGGGGCGGCAAGAAATTGAAGGGGTTGTTGACCAAACATACAGAAAAGGGTCACTTGTCTATGGGTGGATGGATAGTTTTTGCAGAGAGAATTTTTGTATAATTTTTGGTACAGCTAAAATTTTTTTTTGCAAAAATATATGTAATAGAGTGTGTAGTTAGTTTTTAATTTGGTTTCCCATTAAACGACATTGAGGTTTAAAATTCGTGTCAGTTTTTCTAATGATATGCTAATTTTGATGCTAATTGATAAAAAAATTTTTTCTTCTTATTTTTAAGCATTCTCAAAATTTTTTTTTGCATATATTTCTTTGCTATGCCCCTACACATATAATAAAATTTTAAAATAATTATTTTGGTTATGCAATCTATTTTTAGGGGTGGGGTGGTGTGAGCACCCCACATATGCATTTACGAAACTTTTAGTCACCTATGTGCTTAAAGGTTAAATAAGTACTGTGAATAATTCAGAATCCCTGCCAAGTGACTGAGCAGGAATACATAGCAATGGTGGTTAACTAAATTCGTTGTATTTGCTATCCAATAGCAAATTACTACCACGGAAAAACATTCATAAACTGTAATTAAGAAAGGTTTTTACAGCACGAATAGTTTGGTGAAATGGTCAATTTAGCGCCCCATCATTTCTTTCCACGTTATTGCCAAATTTTTACTATAACAACATTTTTATTGATCCTAAATTAAGTTGTAAGTATCAGTGAACGCAAGCTAAAGTCGGCAAGAAGTATTTAATATTTATATATAGCCCATATGAACTAAACACAAAACCATTTAATTAATATATGGTAGAGCAGACAGAATTTTTATAATGGCCTCAACTTTTGCATTACAGCAGATAATTTCTTTTCAACAACACAAACATGATAGGTAAGGGTAATACTGAACTTGCTTTTAGGATTATGAAAAATTCATCATTAGTATCTCAAAAAAAGAAAATAATACAGGAGGGCCTGAATTGAATTTTTAAACAAATTAGGAGTTATATTCCTACAAAAAACTTCATTACTCCATCTTTCATGATAGGATTCAGCAACAATTTGGTCGCTAGAAGAAGGAAAACAGATGATCTGCATGAAAGGTACAGTACTGCATTTTTACGAAATCCGCCCTCTTAAAACATAAGTGACGTCGTTTGGGTGCAAGGAGCAAACTCCGACATCTGGATATTAACCTGACATTACTGACCAAACGCAGCGCCGCATAGCAATGTCTTTGCATGTGTAAACAGGTTAGCCGTCAGGAATTGACTTCCACTTTTGACCTCTACAAACTGAACACAAAATTTTATCAGAAATGAATAATTCTCATGTTTCTAAAAGGTAAAAGAATTAACTTCATATTATGGTTTCACAAATGCAGTTGCAATGTGAAACAATAACCTATGCACTCATATGATTACTCATAGTTTAATGCAGGATTCTCTAAACAAAGCTAACATGCGCCATTTCCTATTACAATTCAAGTGCAGTCCAACATTACATTTTGAGCACTGTCTGCAAACGTTCTTTATACAAAAAGCACATTTTCTCCGTTTCCCCTTTGATGTTCGTTCCATATAGTGAGTACCACTACTTCTGATGTTCATAGGAGCATGGGAGCTTGATAATTTTGGGAAAGAAGGCCGCCCCATCTTCACCATAGCACCATTTCGAATTTAGCTTAAAATATTTGCTCCTTTGAAGTTCGCAGATAGGAATGTATTGAACATTCACTTACCATCATAGATAAGACACATCAAGAATGAAATTTTCACACTACTTTATGTTGATACATTCCAGATATCTGACCATTTAAAATGACTGTCCAGATTTGAAGATCATGCTTGACCACTCACTCTATCCACAACGTAATGTATAACCAATAGCAGTTTGTACTGTTTCATTGAAGATCAACCAAGTCTATTGACTGCATATAATAGCAGCAATGCAGCTCTTATTCTGAATTTTTTTTTCGTGGTTATTTTATAAAAATAGCAGAGTACATTAGGGTGCTGTTGCCACATTCAGAGCACTCATGCTTATAAAACCACTCCCAGCTTTCCTGTTGGGTTAACCCTTTATTACATTTTCACTGAACCAAGTCACCATTTATCTGCTCAGCTGCTGCGTGTCTCACCATCAGTCCACAGCAGCATAATTGATCTGCCTTGATACAGATTCCTTCTTTCGTGCTAGAAGGAATGGGTAAGGACGATGTCACCTGCACGTTAAAAACTCCTTACTTCAAGTAATAACTTCTGTCCTTTATCTCTCTGAATATGAATATGTAATTGTTTGTGACGGATGGCTTGCTAGTGAGATTTTTCATGCTCTAGCACCAGAGCAACATCTGTGCCTTTCGCACCCATTCTATCCGCTCCATCCCAACACCCCCTGGACCTCTTCCAATGTCGGGGTTCTCCAACCCCTACTGCAGTGGTCCAGCGTTGGACATGCCAGTATCACATGCCAGACATCCTGTACTTGATCCCCAAACAATCCACAGCCCTCCTCCACCTGTGATCTTTGCCATCCTCTGATTCGTCTCCAGCGACCCAGCTCTTCCCCAAAACAGCAGTGTACCTGAATGAACGACCTGAATAATAGGACAGTTTTCAGTAACTGACTGCTGGCCAACGCTGCAGCCTCTATGCTTATTTATAGTCGATCTACAGTTCGTCGGGGCACTCCTCCAACACCAGGGGGGGGAGCGAGGTCCTACACCTGGAAAATTTGCCTCATATACCCCATATTACAGAGGGTTCTTTAACGTGCACATGCCATCATACACCACACCAGACCTCGGATGTACTTTCCATTCAGGGGAAGGCACATTCTCTGATTGAGAAATAAAGCCACAGTCCTGTCTGGGGCAATATGGCATTTGCATGTAAATGAACCTTCCCTGCTATGCGACTGGTGAAATTTCCAGATGTAGGAGCTCGCCTCTGGCGCCACTGGTGGAATGCCCTGACGAACAGTAGACCGACGATAAATAAGCATAAGGGTGAAGGTTTGGTCGGCAACTGGCTGTGGAAAAACACTGTCCAATACATCGCCCATGCGTTCATTCAGAGGGACAATATGGTACCCAATATGGTTTAATAGGCCATATTGGGTTCTTATTAGATAACATATTAATTTATTGAATCATGAATTTTTAAACGAAATTTACTTGTAGGTATGAGTTCTGACCCTATTAAGAAGAGGGGCAACTGGTCTCAGGATGCCATTGAAAAGGCCTTAAAGGTGGTAAAGGATGTTAAAATATCAGATTATAAAGCTTCTCTACAGTTTGGGATTCCACGAAGGACACTTTGTAGATATATTACAAATGATTCTGCAATCAAAGCTAAGTTGGGAAGGAAGTTTACTCTGTCTGAACTTCAAAATTCAGAACATTGCACTCGAATAGTGAGGTTGTCATCTATTGGATACCCAATCGCAACTAAAACTTTGAGGTCATGTGTTTACTAGTTTTGTAAACAAAATAAAATCAAGCACCAATTTTCAGATATGAAACAATTTGCAAATCATAAATGGGTCAGAAAGTTTTTGGAATGTAATCCCAGCATTTCAATAAGAAAATCACAAAATTTGAATCCTGGAAGAGCCCAAAAACTAAACAAATTTGTTGTGCAAGATCATTTCAAGAAATTTAAAGAAGTTTTAGAACACAATGACCTTCTTGGGCGACTAGAAAAGATCTTTAACATGGATGAAAAAGGATGCAGGCTCAACTTACACAAAGAACCTAAAGTTTTTGCCAAAAAAGGTGCATGCAGAGTACATATCAGTGCAAGTGCAATTGGTACAGCCATTCCTCCTATGATATTGTTCAAAGGCAAAAGAATGAAACCTGAGTTTGCTGATGATTTGCCACCTGGTTCAGTTGTTCATATGACTGAAAAGGGATGTATGACAACCAAGTGTTTCATATATTGGCTGAAGCATTTTGCAAACTACAAACCACCAGGTTGTTGTGTTCTAATTTTTGATGGTGCCAAATGCCACTTGGATTATGAAATAGTGGAAAGTGCTGAGTAAATTGATGTTGTTTTGTATTGTCTTCTATCCAATACCACACATGAGCTTCAACCACTGGACAAAGCAGTATTTAGGTCTTTTGAGTATCAATGGGATCAACAATTAATTTTGTACCAGCATAATTACAGGGACAGGAGATTAACTAAACGTTTTGGTACAGCTTTTACTCCTGTATGGGATCAGTCGACGACACCTTCAAACATAACGGAGTGGCGAGTTGCATTGGACACACCAGTTCTTGTCTGATCCCTGAAGTTAAGCAATGCAAGCCCAGTTAGTACTGACATGGGTGGTCGCTCGGGAAAGCTGGGTACTGCTAATACCCAATAATCATCGCATTAGTGTAGTGTCTGTGCAGTATATGCATTAGAACTATACAGTGGACGGGTCTCTAATGACGTCGTAGTTGATGGGACCTTAAACTCCAACAAACAAACAAACAAACCAACAAACAAACAACATTCAGACATAAAATCAGGTTTTAAGGCTGTGGGATTATATCCATTTGACCCCAATGCAATCCCAGAAGAGGCCTACTTACCAAGTACATCATCAGCAGTTCCTTATGAAGAGCAATCCCAGCAATCAACTCCTCAACTTACTGCTCAACCAGAACCGTCAGGAAGCATACAAATTATAAACCCAATTGAAATTGATACTGCCATATCTGCATTAATTCACTCAAATGAATTAAGTTCATTTCAAGTTTCTGTTATACTCCCATCTCCAATCAAAAATCTTGTCAAAATCATTAAGACAAAAGGCCATCAATTTTAATGCAGTGGTATTAAAAACATGCTTATTTGCTGACATAAAAACAAAGAATCAAGGTTTTGTGAAATCTGCCAAAAAAAAAAAAAAAGATGAAGTGAAAGACATGTGGAAGTGTGTTTCATGTGCAAAATTTTTTCATGAGGATTGTGTTGGCTTAACAAAGGATGACAAAGAAAGTTTCATATGTCCCAGTTGTGACACATATCAATATCCTTAAACATTTTAATAATAAACATTATTTTTGCAGTTATCTGAATGTTTTCCTGTTATTTTTTTCTACTTAGGCCATATTAGGTACATGGTTCTCCCAATATGGCCTAAATGCACTATTGACTTCTTTTTAATTTTTGAAGGACTTCAAAATCCTTAATTTGTGTCCTCCCACCTCCCAATAAGTTATTCTCTCTAAACAAATAATAATCACGAATTTAATAGAGAGTTAGAGATGAACCTTTATGAACAGTACGAGGTCAAATGAGGCAACTGTCCATGCTCATGAAAAGCAGACCAACAATTGAGCTTGCTCATTTGACCTCGTATCGTTCGTATCGTCATCACTGACGTTCACCATTAACTCTTTAATATGTAGAATCGCTAGTGAACAATATCGAAATGAAGTTTTAAATTTTGGTGGTGGCTTATCTTGTCATGGAAGTCTTCACGAATGTGTTACTTATCACATGGCTAAACTAACCACATCAGTTCAACTCATTATACCAGCATCCATAGGAGTCCCCAAGGCAGCTCTCTCAGCCCTCTCTACTGTTTGCTTTATTCATTAACGACCTTTTTCATATTGCCCATCCATCTGTAGCTCTTCTGGCGTTCACCAATGATTTCAAAATTTCCAAGTGTTTAACGAACTTAGAGGACGCAGCTGCCGTTCAAGTAGTCCTTGGAACCATAGAATCCTGGATGGCAGGCAACGCCTTAAAAAATAAAGAGATCCAATATACAGTACAGTCAGGTCTCTTTTTATGTGGGGTATACGTTCTCCAGAAAATCGCATAAAAGAAATATATGTCTGTGAAAAATTGGGATATACAGTTGTGGTCAGAAAAATAAGAGTGGTCTAAAAATGCATTTTGTAGTCAAAAGAAATAGTACACATGTCGTTTATTGCATAATATGAATCCAGTCAAGGAAAATAGGATTCATCTACAAAACAAAACAATAATTATTAAGAAATAACAAAGGAAACCAGGGGTTGGTCGATAGGTGGCGTGTGCAATTGGTCGTCCGTTACCTCATGCTCAACGATTTTGGCTGATTTCTGGATTAATTCCGCTTATCAAAAATAATAAAAACTGCCTATATCAAGGAGATAAACCAGTGTTTCTGGAATAAGGTAGGGCTGTCAGTGTGTAGAGTGTGTTTGTGGTGTACGGAAGTTGTTGTGGGGTTTTGGCTACTAAGCCTAACCTCATGGCATTTCCAACGGAGACAGTCTGCTAAGCATAGTGTGTTGTCTGCTTAGCATAGCATGCTGTCTGCTTAGTCAGTCACCACACAGCGCTTGCAGGGGGCACCAACAGCCGACAGCAAAAGTTGTTCCTTTTTTTCACTTATCATTTCTTTTACTCTTTTTTACTTATCATTATGAGGGTTGTTATTGTTGATGTTATTGGTGTGGTTGGTCATGGGTTGCGATTTTTCCCTGCTGGGGACATGTAGTAGTAGAACTGCATGCCTCTGGTAGTGTGGGACCTCCGAATATTTGGCAATGCTGCAACAACTAATGAGTGGCTCCTGTGGGGTAGGATGGCACCCCCCACAGGTAGCCCTGTCACTATTGCTAGGAGTTCCAGACATCTGACTGGGGTGCCCCCAGTCAGAGCTGTCACACAAATTACAGGGGTGAAGCTTAGGTTAGGGACCTGGAATGTGGGGACCCTCTCGGGGAAAACAGGGGAACTAGTTGACAGCCTTAAACATAGACATATAAGCATTGCTTTCTTACAGGAGACTAAATGGAAGTGAAATAGTTCAAGAGCACTGGGGAAGGAGATAAACCCATCTATACTGGCAGTGAAGAAGGATGAAATGGGGTGGGGGTTATACTGAGTGATGAGCTAGAGCAGGGGGTTACAGCAGTCAAGCACATAAACAGTAGGATGATGCTAGTAACCATAATCTGGCAGGGCATGGGGCTCCACTTCATCAGTGTGTATGCCCCCCAAGCAGGTCTAGGGGATATAATAAGAGAGGAGTTTTGGGGGGACTTTGACAGAGAGGTTCAGATAGTGAAGGGCAGGATCTGCCAGAGCTTGGGAACTGAATGCCTAATTATTGGGGGTGTCTTTCATTAGCCAATACATGGTTCAAAAAGAAGGAAAAGCACCTCATCACCTTTCATTCCCCACAGGGGAGGTCCCAAATAGACTTTTTCATGGTAGAGCAGCAACATAGGGCAGAGATCCAAGACTGCTGGGCACTTCCCAGTGAAGATTTCCAGAAGGACAGTGGGAATGAGTTGCTCATGCTGGTAATTAGAATGAAAGGGGCAGTCAGGAGGCATGCATGGAAAGGAGAACCAGTCATTAGGTGGTGGTGGTTGCCAGCTAGCTCAGAGGAATTCAGGCAAGAGATTTCTCATCAGGTAGAATGGGGTTGGGAAGGGTATGCTGATGCCATGTGGGACAGGTTTGCCAGGAAAATCAGGAGATGTGGAAAGATGATGTTTGGTATAGCAAGAGTAGGAGGCAATCTTCAGGGTAGGCAGTCATGGTGGTGGAATGAGGAGGTGGAGGCAGCCATCAAACTAAAAGAAGGTGGCATTCCATAGGTGGCAGAGCATGAAAGACCAGGAAACAAAGACCACATATATTCATGCAAGGAAGAATGCGAAGGAGAAAATTGCTCTGGCTAAACACCAAAAGTATGAGGCACTATATGATGAGTTAGCAAGGGCGGATCCAGAGGCTGGCTCAGGGGGGGTGATTATGATTCTGGGGGGGGGGGTGATTATGATTCTGAAGCAAATTGTAAGTTTCAGCCAGTCCGAATTCCCAAAGTAGCCAGGCCTTCGGCCTGGGCACAGGGGGGGAATAATCACCCCCCCCCTGTGGATCCGCCACTGTGAGTTAGGGACAAAAGAAGGTGAGATAACTGTTTTAGACTGGCCAAGACCAGGTACCAAACTAATAAGGACATAACCAGGGCCATAACAGTCAAGGATAGCAGTGGTAGCGTCCTATTTCAACCAGAAGAAATAACCAAGAGGTGGGAGGAGTACTACCATGGCCTCCTAAATGCTGCCAACAAGGGAAGGAACACTGAGAGCCACCCAGGCACCTCAGAAGCAGTGGACAGGGTGATGGAGGAAGAAATAGTCTGTGCCCTCCAAAGGATGAAAGAACGCAAAGCAGTAGGCCCTGATAAGATTCCCATGGATGTTTGGCACACCCTGGGCGCCACAGGAATAACATGGCTAATGAGGCTCTTCAATAAGTTAGCAAATGGAGACAGAATGCCATCAGCATGGAGGGAAAGCTGGATAGTTCCACCGTTCAAGGGCAAAGGTGATGCCCAGGATTGTGGAAAGTATAGAGGCATCAAGCTAATGAGTCACTCTATTAAGCTGTGGGAAAGTCATTAAGGGGCGCCTCAGAAAATGCAGGGGAATCAATTTGGGTTCATGCCCAGTAGGTCTACAATGGAGCCAATATTTATCCTAAGGCAGATGATAGAGAAGTATAGGACAGCAAAGAAGGACCTCCATGCAGTATTCATTGACTTGGAGAAGGCCTATGATAGTGTCCCTAGATAAGTAGTGTAGGACATACTAAGAAGAAAAAGGGGTAGATGAAGGACATATTAGAATAGTGCAAGATATATATGATGGCTCTACCGCTAGGGTGAGGACAGCTTGGGGTAACACAAGAAACTTCAAGGTGCAGGTGGGTGTACACTAAGGGTCAGCACTTAGCCCATATTTATTTACTCTAGTCATGGATGAGCTGCTGACAGGAGGAGGAGAATGGGCCCCTCAGTGCTTGGTTTTTGCTGATGATGTGGGAAAGCTTGCAGAGTCCAAAGAGGAGGCACAAAAGGGCCTACAAGACATCCAGCTGGCTATGGAAAAGGGGGCCTGAAGGTGAATGTGAGAAAGACGGAATATCTAGCTTTAACTGGAGTGCCAGGGACCAGGGGGCGAGGTTCGTGCAGGAGGTAAGGTGATACCAGCAGTGCAGGAATTTAGATACTTAGGATCAGTGTTCCAGGAAAATGGAGAAATAGACTCAGATGTGTCCAATAGGATCCAAGCAAGCAGGTTGGCTAAAGTGGAGACAGGCAAGTGGAGTCCTATGTGACCGCTGGGTGCCTATAAAGCTGAAGGGCAAGATCTACAGAACCATGGTGCAACCAGCTATGCTGTATGGCACAGTGTTGGGCCGTGAGGAAGGACCATGAAAGGAGAATTCAGGTGGCTGAGATGCGGATGCTGCACTTCATGAGTGGGGTGTCAAGAGCAGACACGATCCGAAACGACCATGTTAGAGGGAGTCTAGGGGTGGGAGACATTGCTGAGAAGATGAGAGAAAGCAGGTTGAGGTGGTATGGGCATGTAATGAGAAGGGGGAGGAGACACTAGTTAGGTCCATCTTGTGACTGCAGGTGGTTGGGAGCACCAGGGGGAGGGGAAGACCAAAGTGCACGTGGAAGCAGGTGGTACAGAAAGACTTGGGAGGGTGCGGGGTGGATGTGGGCCTTGTTGGGGATAGGTGGGGGTGGAGGATTGGAACTTGCAGACCCGACCCAGTTCTGCACTGGAGAAGGGTATGATTATGATGAACAAAGGAAACCAAGGTTAAAGTTTAGCTGGTCAAAAAAGTAAGAGTGAAACAAATTCCAGTTGCAAATGTTGTGTTGACTAAACTTGGATATCAATATTTGGTGGCCATGTCTTGCACTTTGACCACAGCTGCACATCTTTTGGGCATTGAGTTCACTAATTTCTGGCAGACACTCAAAGGAATGAAGTGTCATGCATCTTGGATCTATTCCCACAATAATTGTTTATTTGAAGCATTAGTTTTTACTACCAAACGGTTTTTTGTTCATTCCGCAAATATTCTATTGGATTGAGGTCTGGTGATTGTGATGGTTGTTGCAATTTTGTAATGATTTTATCAACTAACCATTGTGTCACCACCTTAGCAGTATGTTTAGGGTCATGTTAGCAGTATGTTACCTTAGCAGTATGTTACCTTAGTAGTATGTTAGCAGTGTGTTAGCAGTGTGTTAGCAGTTTGTTAGCAGTTTGTTAGCAGTGTGTTAGCAGTGTGTTAGCAGTATGTTAGCAGTATGTTAGCAGTATGTTAGCAGTATGTT
>JAAFCE010008440.1:0-23937 GCA_013389805.1 Trigoniulus corallinus
TTGCACCGGGTCTCTAATGACCTCGTAGTTGACGGGACCTTAAACTCCAACAAACAACAAAACAATCCATTGCACCCCAGCAGCAGCAGTCTGATAAAAGGACTAATGCTGTGAGGTATAACACTGCTGGCTTAGCGTGTCCCATGCTAATTCCCTAATCATGTCAGACACTCTCCCTGCCAGAAATCCTGTGGAATGCAATTCCTACTGCCCTCCTTTGGATCCTTTCAATCTCCCAAGATAATTCCTGCCTGAAGGGAAACCAAATTGGACTGCCATACTCCAAAATCGGTTGCACCACAGAAATATATGCTGTTTCTTTTACCTCCTTTCTGCTGTCCCGAAGGACCCTACTCATCAGACGGAGGACCAGCATTCCCAACCAATTTACTAATATCATTCTTCCAGGTTCCTTGACTATTTTAAATAACTCCTAGGTGTTTATGGGTCACGACCCTCTCTAGTCTTGGCCAGTTTAAAACTTCTCTGTCCCCTTCCTTGGTCTCTAACTGATCATACAGGGCTCCTTACTTCTGGTGCTTGGCCAGGGCAATGATCATCCTAGCTGTGGTCTTGAGAAATATTTACACTATTATTGAAATTTGCCCAACTGTGCCCAACTCTATTCATAATGTAGAGTGCATTGAGGGAATAGTGAAAATAGGGCAAGCTGGGTAGCATACTAATATAATAAGGCCATTTTGCAGGTATTTTAAATCATATTTAGAATCATCATCATCATATCCGTATCCCGCCTATGGCAGGGTTCGTTCTGCAGGTCCAATGAACATGCTCTGGCTGGGGCCACCCTAGCCAGGCGTCCAGAGCCTGCAGGAAATATTGGTTGAATTGTCTGTTGGAAATGCCGGCCTGCCCCACTGTTCCAAAACCACATTACACAACTAAAATAGAAAGTGTTAGTGGGTAAATTAATGCTTTGTTGGTTATAGTATTGCATTGCGCCTGACCTTTTGCACAATAACTACAATGCAACCGGAGTCAGGCTCATGCCCAGAAATCATATCTAGAATATGAAGCAGTAGAAATAACTCCCAGCCAGTATTTGATAGGGATTCCCCAGGAAGAATGGATGAGGCTATTATCACTAGCAGAGGCAGATCTAGGGTTTTTGGGGCATAGGGCTTATTAAAGTCCAATAATGTTAAATTGATTAAAACAAATAATACTATACATTGTCACTATTATTTGTGCGCCCTTGACACTTGGGGGCCCAGGGCTTAAGCCCTATTAGTCCTTATGTAGATCCACCCCTGATCACTAGGGTGGGAATAGAGCAACTACTGAATAAATCAGTGGTTCATAAGGCTGTGGGCCCTGTTGGCATCTCTCCATTTATTTTGCAGCGACTTTCTGGGATTATTAGCCATTACTCCGTTGAAATATTTAAAAAGTCATTAAACACAGTCATTGTTCCATTATCACTGAAATTGGCTACAGTGGTACCCCACTTAACGAACGCCTCTTATAACGAATGTTCCCTATAATGAACACCGTCAAGAAAACATGGGAGTATCGCATAACGAACTCATTTCACATAACGAATGCTTGTCTATTATATAAAGTGAACTGAGAACTGAATAGGTGGTAGTGCCAGATTTACCAGTAGGCTAAGTATGCTAAAGTCTAGATCCTCAACATTTAGAGGGCTTCAAAACTGAAGAAAACGGCCTCAAAATTGAATTATCCCAGGGCCTTTCAATATCTAAATCCAGCACTGATAGGATGGCCAAGATTGTAGTAACCATAGAGGTATTAAGTCAATGCACCATTCCATGAAGCTCTGGGAGATGTCATAATAGAATGTCGCCTCTGGGATAGAACGAGTGTCCATGGAAATCAGTTTGGGCGCATGCCAGGTAGGTCCACAATTCTGAGGCAGATGATAGAAAAGTATGGGACAGCAAAGAAAGATCTCCATCCCATCTTTATCGTCTTGGAGAAGGCTTATGACAGTGCTCCATGACAGGTAGTTTGGGAGGTATTATGCAAAGGGGGAGGGTAGAATGCGGGTTTATTCGAATAGTTTAGGATATGTATGATGGTTCCATTCCTTAGCCAGGGTAAAAATTGAACAGGGACACCTGTTCATTCTGGTTATGGACGAACTGCTGACAGGAGTAGGAGAATGGGCCTCTCAGTGCATTGCATTTGCCGACGAGCACTGCTCAACCGTACACTGCATGTACTGGAATTGACTGCCTTCTCCATGCAGGACATTTCTTTGTTTCTGTGAAGTCCCGAAAAAATGGGTCCTTAGAAAGTTTTCGCTCATTAACATTACAGTACAGTATTGTATGTTGTTTTTAACTTTTCAACAATTTTCGCAATTTTTTTTTCGTGGCAACCCGGAACGCATTGCACACTATAACATTGATATCTATTGGAAATTGTGTTCCACACAACGAACGCCCTGCATAACGAACGTGGCGGTTGAACGAATTGCATTCGTTAAGTGGGGTACCACTGTATGATGGTACCAATTTTTGAAGTCGGGGGGGATGCAGCAGACCCTAAGTGCTATTGACCAGTTTCATTAATGAGTGCTGTGTCCAAGAATTTTGAACATATCTCATTCTTGTCTATAGTGGGATATCTACCCGCCGCGGTGGCGTAGTGGTTAGCTCACTCGGCATCTACGCCAGTAGTTCTAGGTTCGATACTGGACCGTGGTGGGTCGGCTTCTTTCGGGCGAGAGAGAAGCTGCGAGTGTGCCTTCTTTCGGATGAGAAGTGAAACCGAGGTCCCGTGTGGGTGTACGATGGCACTTGCACGTAAAAGAACCCTCTCTACTACGCAACGGGTAGGTGAGGCAAAATTTCCAGGTGTAGGAGCTCGCCCCCTGGCGTCGGTAGCATTCCCCAACGAACACTAGACCGACGATAAATAAGCGTAGGGGTGCAGCTTTGGCCGGCAACCGGCTGCCGAAAAAACTATGTCCAATATATCACCCTGTGTCCATTCAGAGGGACAAATGGGTACCCGACCCTGCCATAGGCGGGAAAAGGGTTAGGAGTTGCTTTGGAGTTGCTTTTTGTCTATAGTGGGATATCTGGAAAAGAATGGTATCCTTCATAATAACCAGCATGAGTTTAGGAAAGGGAGGTCATGTGACACCCAAATGGCTTGCTTGATGGATTATATTCAAAAGGCTTCAGATAACAGAAAGCAGATTGATGTTGTATTCTTGGATTTTAGTTAGTTAGTTAGTTTATTTTGGGGGGTTGGGGAGTAAGCCATGCAGCCATAACAGGTCGAACCCTTAGGAGGCTGCCCATGGGAGATGAGGAGTTAGGGGAAAGGATGAAGGAGAGGGTTAATTTGCAGCACCCAACGTTCTTTACCAACCACCTAAGTTGGTTTTGATGTGGTCATGCGCTGCCTAACTTCAGTGATCTCAAGGGGAACTGGTGTGTCCAACACAACTTGACTGCACAAGGTTTTTGAAAAGGTTTTTGTCATGGTACCCCATGATAAGCTGATTTCAAAAATGTCCAGCTTAGGGATACATTGTAAGGTTACTCAATAGGTAAGGTCCTATCTGCTTGATAGAACACAGGGGGTCCTGATCAAGGGTAGTTCATCTGAATGGAAACTAGCCACGTCAGGGGTCCCTCAGGAAAGTGTATCGGGTCCTGTGTTGTACATTCTCTAAGTGAATGACATAGGATTTGATATTAATTCCTTCCTTGAACTATTTACAGATGACATGTACTGCTCAGGTGCTAGATGATGGGTCATCATCCTGTGTGCAATTACAACAGGATCTAGATAAGATCAACAAGTGGCATACAAGATGGGAATTGCCTTTAAACCTGCAAAAGTGTAGGATGCTCATGATATCTAGACTAAGAAGCTACTTGATTTTGATTACTCCATAGGTGGAGGACATATCTTGGGAGACTGAAAGGATCAAAAGCAGGGCAGCAAGAAAGGATCCACAGGTTTTCTCACGGGAAGAGTGTGTGACATGATTAGGGAATTAGGGTGGGACACACTAAGCCAATGGCATATATCTTGCAGCATTAATCTTTGTATCAGACTGCTGCTACTTGGGTGCAATGCACCTCTGGTTGGAAGTGTGTCCCTGGCTGACTGTAAGAATAGACGGGATCATTCATATAAATTGAAAGAGATTTGGGTACAGATAGACTCATACAACTGGTCTTTTTACCCAGGACCATTCGACAATGTGATAGCCTTGGAGAGGATGAAGTGGAGAGCTTCCTCAAAGGAACGCTCACCACTGCTAGCATATGCCCATAGTGTACATGTACATTCTGAAATCCACAGCATAATTTATCTATCAGGAGAACAGAGCCAGAAGAATAATGTTCTCAAGAGGTGATATTGGGGGGTCTCTTTCAAAAGGAGAAAGCAATTTATTATATTGTCACAGTTAAATTTTCTACCTTGTTACCTGAATATTACCTCCACATAATAGAACCTTTTTTTATGAAGTCCATGTAAGTTATAAATATACTACGTTTAATGGCATAGATGAGCAGCACTACAAGTCTTTAGTCTCTAATACAATGGTACCCCCATTACGAACATAATTCGTTCCAGTGAAACGTTCGTTATGCAGGGTACTCATTGTGTGGAACACAATTTCCCATAGATTCGTATGTTATATTGTGTAATGCATTCCAGGTTGCCACGAAAAATTGGGAAAATTGTTAAGAAGTTAAAAACAAAGTTTCAAAGTTTCCCCAAACTTCACTGGGGAGCCTCCAGTATTTTCCCCAAGGTGTTCTTACAATGGCTGTGGAATGGAACCATCATGAATATCCTAAACTATTCAAATAAACCCCTTTTCTACCCCCTTTTGCATAACGCCTGTTATGGAACACTCATAAGCCTTCTCCAAGTCGATAAAGATGGTATGGAGATATTTCTTAGCTGCTGTATACTTTTCTATCATCTGCCTCAGAATGAAGATTGGTTCCATTGTGGACCTGCCTAGCATGAACCGAAATTGATTTCCATGGACACTAGTTCTATCCTGGAGGCGACATTCTATTACATTACATTGGTAGAAAACTTATTGGCTTAATACCTATATAGTTACTACAATCTTGGACATCCTATACCAATGGTGGCGAACCTTTTTTGAAGACTAGTCACAATAATATGAAAAAAACAACCAAGCATTTGTCCACGGGTCAGATGCAAGCACTATTCACCACATCTTCATCCCATTTTTAACACACCTTTAACATCATCTCATTCACACTCGGGTCACTTAAAATTGCACGGTGGGTCGCAGGTTCGCCACCACTGTCCTGTACAGTTCCTAGTTCACTTTATATATTGAACAAGCGTTCGTTATGTGAAACAAGTTCGTTATGTGATACTCCCACACTTTCTTGACGGTGTTCGTTATAGGGAACATTCATTATACAAGGCGTTCGTTATGCGGGGTACCAAAGGCGAGGTGAGACTGGCGAGGCGACTGGCGAGGTGAGACTTTCATCGAAATGTTTGCATTCATACTTTGGATGAAGAATGACTGTTCACACCTTCGCCCAATGTCTCTAGCGCCCTTTGACTCCTATTGTCTCACAAGATGGTCATTCTCCAATCACCTCGGGTCACTCGTGCCCTTTGATGCGTGTCAAAAACACTGCTTCCAACATGAGCACCACAAATGGTGAGGCGAACCACGAGGTGAATGACGAATGTAGTGCTCACACATGCATCGAACATGCTCACCTCACATTCTTGAATGTGTAAATGCAGTATTAGAGGTAACTGAACCCATTCCTTGACTGAACTTTAGTCCAAGTTTCACTTTAATAGTGATGTAAGTGGCGTGAGGTAATTTCCTATATCATCCACATTTACACATTTGCGAATTGGATGAGGAGAGTGGTGAGGCGAGCATGTTCGACGAATGTGTGAACACCACTGTCGTCAATCACCTCGTGGTTCACCTTGCCATTCAGGGCGCTCACGTTGAAAGTGGTTTTTTTTACACCAGTCAAAGGGCGTGAGTGACCCGAGGCGATTGGAGAATGACCATCTGGCGAAACATTCGGCGAATGTGTGAACACTCGTTCTTCATCCAAAGCATCTATGCGAACATTTCGATGAAAGTCTCACCTTGTCATTCACCTTGTCTTATTCGCAAATGTGTAAATACGGTATTTAACGTCATGCAGCAACCACTAACGTACACCTAAGAAAAAACTTCTTTTTTAAAATGGTCGTTTTCAAGCGTATAAGGACGCCACAGCAGGGACCTAACATTTTACAGAATGACTGACTACCAGTCTTGAATTTCATTTGAGTCATATATTCACATTTAAGCAGGGCGATGATTCGAATGAAGCAGAAAAATGACATGCCACCATTTACATTGCCACTACGATATGTACAGTATATACACTTGAACAGAATTCGTTAAAAAATAATCCCTACGAATGACGAGTCCCCATATTCACTTAAATCATACAGATTTAACCATATAAAATAAATAATATACGTTTTTGTCAACTGGTGAGTATACAAAACTAATGACGAGACTTCTTAAAATGCGGAATTTTCCTGTTTCTCCCTAGATAGGTTTTGTTGGGTCAACTTCGATTAAAGTTACCTGTGTACATTGGCAGTTTCAATTATTTTTTTTATTGCCCCGTCATATGGCATTAGTTTGACTTGAAGTATTCTTAGTTTTGGATCAGTGATCGCCACAATACTCATCTGTAATCAGGCGAGAGTTTCCACATCTTTTATGACTTCTCAGTCTCTGCTGTCCTCAATGGATCTCCCTGTTGCACCATTTGTACGAAAAGGTTGATGAAATTTCCATTTCGTCACCTTTCTTTAAAAAGCACATAAGTTCAACAAAGCAAATTTTCAGGAGAGAAGAAAAACTTTTATAGATGATACTACTATCAGTAGTAGGAATAATAAAATTGCCCCGCAGAGAAGCAGAGGTTACAGGCAAATTCATATTTCTCTCAGATTGTTTCACTAAGATTTCAAAACCAAGGAAAATGACTTGCGTAGCTTTTAAAGAAAGGCGACTATTTATTGCATTTACCTTCTCTTTGAAATGATCATAAGACGGAATATCAACAACCGACCAATAGATAGCAAAAAGGAAATAACCAAGATTACAGAACATGTCCTGCAGTGTAGTATTCCCGAGCAATGGGGAAAGATTCCGATATTATCAATGAAATCAATGTCGAAGTAGATGTATGCAAGTGAAGTTCTTGATTTACTAGCGCAACTTTGTTCGTTCGTTGCTGTTTTAGGGCCTTTTAACTACAAGGTCATTAGAGCTCCTTCCACTGCGTAGTTCTAATGCAGAGACTGCGCAAATACTACGCAAAATGAGACGCAGGGTGTAGTATCCTGGCGAAATTCTGCTAGCAGGCAATCACCACACATTGAATCTCAGTTTTTCACAATACTTGCATTAAATAACAAGAGAACTTCTCTGCTTCGCACCGCTTTTTGTTATTGTCACGCCCAAGGTCAGTATATATGGTCCTTGGTAAGAAAGACCAGTAATATGTGTCTGTCTGTGCCCTAATCTCCTTCAATTTATACAAATGATCCTTTCTCCCTTTGTAATTAGCAGGGGACACACATCCCACCAGAGGTCCATCACACCCCAGCAGCAGCAGTCTGATAAACAGACTTATGCTATGAGATGTTCGCCGCTGGCTTAGTGTTTCCCAACCTAGTTCCGTGATCATGTCAGACACACTATCCCTGTGAGAAAACCTGTGGAATACAATTCTTGCTGCTCTCCTCTGTATCCTTTCAATCTCCCAAGATAATTCCTGCCTGAAGGGAAACCAAATTGGACTACCATACTCCATAATTGGTCGCATTTATTTATATGATCCTTCGAGGTACCTTGGTTATTTAAAATTATTCCAAGATGCTTATTGGTGCCAACTCTCTCAACCCTAACTCCACCTATATAGTAATCAAAGCCAAGTAGCTCCCTAGATCTAGATATTGTAAGAATCCTACACTTTTTCAGATTCAATGGCAGTTCCCATTTTACACACCAATTGTAAATCTTATTGAGATCCTGTTGTAATTGTGTACAGGATGATAACCCCTCATCTAACACCTGGGCAGTACATGTGTGATCTGCAAATAGATCAAGGAAGGAACTAATGTCAAATCCTATATCATTCACATAGAGAATGTACAACAAAGGACCCAAAACACTTCCCTGAGGTACCCCTGATGTGGCTGGTTTCCATTCAGATGCACTACCCTTGTACATTACCCTCTGTTGCCTATCAAGCAGATATGACCTTAACCACTGAGTAACCTTACTATGTATCCCTAGACTTGACATTTTTGAAATCAGCTTATCATGGGGCACCATGATAAAAGCCTGTTCAAAGTCTAAGAATACAACATCAACCTGCTTTCTGTTGTCTAAAGCCCTTTGAATATAATCCATCAAGCAAGCCATTTGGGTGTCACATGACCTCCCTTTCCTAAATCCATGCTGATTGTTGCTAAGGATGCCATTCTTTTCCAGATATCCCATAATAGAGGAGAATATGATGTGTTCAAAAACCTTGGATACAGCACTCGTTAATGAAACTGGTCTATAGCACTTAGGGTCTGCTGTGTCTCCTGACTTGAAAATTGGTACCACATTAGCCAGTTTCCATGATGATGGAACAATACCCATGTCTAATGACTTTCTAAATATTTCCACCAGGTAATAGCTAAGTATCCCTGAAAGTCGCTGCATAATATATGGAGAAATGCCATCAGGACCTGCAGCCTTATGAACCACTGATTTGTGTAGTAGTTGCTCAATTCCCACCCTAGTTATAGTAACCTCATCCATTCTCCCTGGAGAATCACTATCAAGTACCAGCTGGAAGTTCCTCCTACTGGTTGCAAAGCTTTTTGCAAATGCATCATTGAAAACATTTGCAATCATAAGACTATCCTTAACTACATTTCCTGAACTATCTTTAACAACAGTATCCCTATAACCCTCTTTCCTACACCTCTTCAGATACCCCCAGAAAGCTTTTGGATTTTTCTTAAGCCTGTCTCCCAATATGTTTTCATGAAAATTCTTGTAAGCCTTCTTCATATACACTTTAACCATTTTCCGGGCCTTCTTATAAACTAACTCAGTATTGGCATCCCTCCCTCTCCTAAGTGCATTCCTAGCCTTTCGCTGATTCTGCAAAGCTACCTTCACCTCTTTTGTATACCGTTCAGGAAAAGTATTATCCCTTATAACCTTAGTGGGGACAGCTAGCTTCTTGCCCTTCTCTAAGAGGGCTAGGAATCATTGCCAAGATTGCTCAACACCACAGGTATTAACAATGGTATAAAAATCATTTAACTCATATTCTAGATATGATTTAAAATATTCCCAATTTGCCTTATTGTATTGGTATGCCACCCTGTCTGGTGCCACCTTTCTAGGTAACCTTTTAGCTATCTCCACCCTTACCCCTGCATGGTCACTAATTCCTTCAATGCACTCTACAGTGTTGATAGAGCTGGGCACATTTGTAAAAACTAAATCTAAAATTCCTCCTTTATCATGTGTAGGCATTGTCACAATCTGTTCCAATCCATTATAGTACAACTGTTCCAAAAATAGGTTCAGAGCACATGATAACCTGGAATTTGAATTAGGCTGCACACAGCCCCAATCCAACCCTGGTAAATTGAAGTCTCCTCCAAGAATTACTAGTGGTACCTTCTTTTGATATATATGCTCCAATGATTGTGACAGTCTTGTAAGTGGGAGTGGATCATCACCTGGTGGACGATAGAAGCCAACTACATAAATTCCCCCACCATGAGAACTTGCAACATGACAACATACCATTTCACAATCTTCCTCATATTGCAGTTCCCTAGAACTCTCAAGGGATTTATCTATTGCTATAAAGACTCCACCCCCTTTGCCTGTTTCCCTATCCTTTCTATAAACTACAAACTTATCTGAGAAGATCTCTGCTGATTTAATGTCTCCCCTCAACCAGGATTCAGTGCCAATTATGATATCAGCATCTGATGTGGCAGCAAGAGTATTGAAGTCAACCACTTTATTGACTATGCTTCTGCAATTCACAACAAGCAAAGTCAATGGATCATTTACTGCTAAAGACTTAGCTATCCCTCCCCTATTAATACCCTTCCTATTGATATTTTGACTCAGCCTGGCATAAGATGACTTGGTACCTTTCCTAAAAAATCGACAATAAACTCCTTCATTTTTGTACCAATCCTTGAGACAGCCCTTGCATTAAAATGAAACCCATCAACGGCAAACCAATGTTGGAGATCTGAGAGACATGCTCTGTAATCAAGTAGTTTTGCCCCAATAGCCTGACCTTCAGAATACATCCTATTATTGATCCATCTGGCCTTTGCTGCAGTTAACCTGCCTTTATCCTGTCGTTCCACAACAGGACACAGCATAACTCTTGCCTTGGGCCTAAATCTTTTTACCTCTTTAGCTATATCCATAATTCCCTTCAGAACTTCAACTGCAGGTTTATCAAGAGTTATATCATTTGATCCTATATGTAAAATCGTCATGCAGTCCTCCTCTTCCCCTTTCATAATACCTTCAATCCTACCCTTTATGTCTTCCAACCTTGCATCAGGAAGGGAAGCAACACTAACACATCCTCTCTGTAGCCCTTCTGGTAGAGCCCAGCTATCAACATCCCTTAAGTTTGTGTCCCCAAGTACAAGAATGGATTTGCCAGGGGATGGGTTTTGGACACATGTGGCGCCCTCTTCACTAACCTCTGCCAATCCTCCACAGGTAGAAACCTGGGGTATTGAGGCAGGCAAGTGGCTATCCTCTGCATCTGATTCCCTAACCCCCTTCCCTTGCAATGTGGGTGTCATTTGTTGACTATCCAGTATCTGAAATCCCTCTGCCACCTTGAGGCTCTTTCACTCTTTGCTGAGGGAAGCCTTACCAATCTTCATGCCCCCTTTATTACCTGATGGCGTCACCAATATTCTAGGTGAACTAGATGGTGACGCCAACCTTAGCCTTTGCTAAACCAGCTGCTGAAGAGCTGGAACCCAGGATGGTAGCCTGTAACTTGCTGATCTCCATCTGGATCTTAGAAAGCTCCAATCTTAGGAGCTTGCATCCACCACACTCTGCAACTTTCTTTGGAGGCATAGTAATATGATTACTATAATACTATGAATATCAAAAAAGTGGTCCCAAAAACAACTTAAACAGCACAGTCCCTTATTAAATGCACCCTTAAAATGCCTTAAGTAAAGTCACCAATTGATAACTTCCTGTCAATAACAGAAACTTAAAAAATCAACTTACACATACACATACAGAAATATAACTAAATGAGGAAATTCCTAAAGATTGTACCACACCTAAAAATTTAGCCAACCCAAATTCCTTTAAAATGAGTCACAAAAGAAAAACACCACGTGGCGCCCTGTGTAGTTATCGTCAGTATCGTCAGGAATTTCTCAATATTAGTTAAAAGCCAAGTGATAACACTTATGTCAAAATTAGAGAATATATATTGAATAAATTTGTAAAAAAAACCTACAAAAAACAACCAATTAAAACCAAAGATTCAGCTTACCAACCTGGAGCCCAATTACACACATCCACACTCCTTTATGTACGGAAGCTGGAGGTGGAGGGCCTAATAAAAAGCCACCCTACCATTACTAGTGTTGTAGCAGGATCACATGAATTTAAGCCTGGGGTTTTTGGAGCTTTTTGGTAATATATGTAAGAATGAGAGGTGGTCTCTCCGCTGCCATATTGGCCAAATAAGGCTGCTTGCAGTGTTGTGAATTAGAATTAGAAATATAAGGTCCCGCAACGCGCATGTAGAGGTCACGTGATGTGACGTACATTGTGCATAGCATGATTAAATATACTGCTTTCTTAAGCTTTAGCGTTCATATAACTTGATGGGAAAATAAATTTATTAAACAAATTATATATTTAAAAGAGCCATGAGTTGTTGAATCAATAAATAAACACAAGAAACAACAATTATTGGTGACATAGCAATGATTATTAACAATTTTTTTTTACTTTTTTAACTTGTTTTCTAGAATCCTTTCTATCATTATCAGAATGTCTTCTATCATCATCATCTCAACCTCCTCCCGCCTGCAGTGGGGTCAGATCTGTGGGTTCTTATCCTCTACTCTCGCCTATCCCCCACCAAGTCCCTCTCCACCCCACACGTCTCCATGTCCCTCTGCTCCACCTGCTCCCACGTCCGTTTTTGTCTTCCCCTACCCCTGGTGCCCCCAATCAGAAGCAAACCCATAGTGGACCTAATAAGTTCCTCCTCCTCTCTCCTCATCATATGCCCATACCACCTCAGCCGCTTTTCCCTCATCTTTTTCACTATGTCCCCCACCCCCAAGCTACCTCTAATGTAATCAGTGGCGGATCCAGGATTTTCGTCAGGGGGAGGTTCCAGGGGGGGTTGAGCCATCAGCAGCGATTGGAAGTCAAATTTTCATTTGTCAGTGTCAATATCGCCCCAAAATTTAGGGGGGGGGTTGCAACCCCAAATCCCCCTTGGATCTGTGCCTGGAATCTCATGACACCCCACTCATGGAGTGCGGCATACACATCTCAGCCACTTGCATTCTCCTTTCTTGGTTCTTCCTTGCTGCCCAACACTGAACCATACAGCATAGTGGACCTACCAATTTTTTGTCTTTAGGAAATGCATGAAAATGCAATCCACTCTCTTTTAATGTGTTACAAGTTGTATTACAACCATAAACAGCACAAATTACCATCGTTTATTCCAAGGAGAGAAATACACAACCAAAATATACTTGTTCACGCAATGCTTTAAATGTCGGTAGCAGACGCTAATTTTAAAAGTGTGTACAATCTACGTCATGCGCAGTTGATGGTACACCTATTTGCGGGACCTTATATATACTGACCTTGGTCACGCCAACTTCACACAGGAAACTGCGGCATTGGCACTGTGCTTCGCAAGGTCACGTGACGCAAGCACTGAGTCACGTCACCCTGCGACTTAACATGCGAAACTACATACTATTCTGTGAGCCACAGAAATTTATGGCGAGTCACCCTGCGTCACCTGCGGAGACTGCGTCTCATTTTGTGCTGGGCTTAATGCGATTATTTTTGGGCATTAGCGGTACCCAGTTTTCCCATGTGACTACCAATGTTAGTACTAGCTGGGGTGGCGTTGCTTAACTTCAGTGATAAGATGAGAACTGGTTTGTCCAACGCAATAAGACGCTTCCATAAACCTAATAACCGTCATTCCGAATCCTTTACTAATCTATGGGAGAGCCAGGTATTCTTTTGTCCCGTTGCAACAGTAAACAAACGGGGAAACTCTTTGTGCGGACTTTTAATTTGAAATTGAGAGTAGTCAGGATATCGGGGAAATATAAGTTGAAGACTTCATTTGCAGCGCCACATTTATATTATTTATGTATCATTGTGTAGCATTGGCAATTAAGCCAACTCCTCTTAACCTTTAAGTACATCTGAGGTGGGGTGATGTGAAAACAATCAATTATATTAGGGCTGTGAAACCTTTAGTAGCTTAGTTTTATTTCGCCTTCTACAATATCCAAAAAAATCTGTTTTGAATTGATTATTTATTTTGATAAGGCAGGTGTTTTATCAGTTTGGGGTGCTCACAACACTCCACCTATGCACTTATGTAACATTCTTTGTAAAACTTTTTTGGGATTTTGGCTTAATTTTTAATTAAAATTAAAATGCCCCAGATATACTGACACTTTCCTTACAGGGAGCAGTTTGGCCCATGCACAGGGGGGGGGGCGGCAAGAAATTGAAGGGGTTGTTGACCAAACATACAGAAAAGGGTCACTTGTCTATGGGTGGATGGATAGTTTTTGCAGAGAGAATTTTTGTATAATTTTTGGTACAGCTAAAATTTTTTTTTGCAAAAATATATGTAATAGAGTGTGTAGTTAGTTTTTAATTTGGTTTCCCATTAAACGACATTGAGGTTTAAAATTCGTGTCAGTTTTTCTAATGATATGCTAATTTTGATGCTAATTGATAAAAAAATTTTTTCTTCTTATTTTTAAGCATTCTCAAAATTTTTTTTTGCATATATTTCTTTGCTATGCCCCTACACATATAATAAAATTTTAAAATAATTATTTTGGTTATGCAATCTATTTTTAGGGGTGGGGTGGTGTGAGCACCCCACATATGCATTTACGAAACTTTTAGTCACCTATGTGCTTAAAGGTTAAATAAGTACTGTGAATAATTCAGAATCCCTGCCAAGTGACTGAGCAGGAATACATAGCAATGGTGGTTAACTAAATTCGTTGTATTTGCTATCCAATAGCAAATTACTACCACGGAAAAACATTCATAAACTGTAATTAAGAAAGGTTTTTACAGCACGAATAGTTTGGTGAAATGGTCAATTTAGCGCCCCATCATTTCTTTCCACGTTATTGCCAAATTTTTACTATAACAACATTTTTATTGATCCTAAATTAAGTTGTAAGTATCAGTGAACGCAAGCTAAAGTCGGCAAGAAGTATTTAATATTTATATATAGCCCATATGAACTAAACACAAAACCATTTAATTAATATATGGTAGAGCAGACAGAATTTTTATAATGGCCTCAACTTTTGCATTACAGCAGATAATTTCTTTTCAACAACACAAACATGATAGGTAAGGGTAATACTGAACTTGCTTTTAGGATTATGAAAAATTCATCATTAGTATCTCAAAAAAAGAAAATAATACAGGAGGGCCTGAATTGAATTTTTAAACAAATTAGGAGTTATATTCCTACAAAAAACTTCATTACTCCATCTTTCATGATAGGATTCAGCAACAATTTGGTCGCTAGAAGAAGGAAAACAGATGATCTGCATGAAAGGTACAGTACTGCATTTTTACGAAATCCGCCCTCTTAAAACAGAAGTGACGTCGTTTGGGTGCAAGGAGCAAACTCCGACATCTGGATATTAACCTGACATTACTGACCAAACGCAGCGCCGCATAGCAATGTCTTTGCATGTGTAAACAGGTTAGCCGTCAGGAATTGACTTCCACTTTTGACCTCTACAAACTGAACACAAAATTTTATCAGAAATGAATAATTCTCATGTTTCTAAAAGGTAAAAGAATTAACTTCATATTATGGTTTCACAAATGCAGTTGCAATGTGAAACAATAACCTATGCACTCATATGATTACTCATAGTTTAATGCAGGATTCTCTAAACAAAGCTAACATGCGCCATTTCCTATTACAATTCAAGTGCAGTCCAACATTACATTTTGAGCACTGTCTGCAAACGTTCTTTATACAAAAAGCACATTTTCTCCGTTTCCCCTTTGATGTTCGTTCCATATAGTGAGTACCACTACTTCTGATGTTCATAGGAGCATGGGAGCTTGATAATTTTGGGAAAGAAGGCCGCCCCATCTTCACCATAGCACCATTTCGAATTTAGCTTAAAATATTTGCTCCTTTGAAGTTCGCAGATAGGAATGTATTGAACATTCACTTACCATCATAGATAAGACACATCAAGAATGAAATTTTCACACTACTTTATGTTGATACATTCCAGATATCTGACCATTTAAAATGACTGTCCAGATTTGAAGATCATGCTTGACCACTCACTCTATCCACAACGTAATGTATAACCAATAGCAGTTTGTACTGTTTCATTGAAGATCAACCAAGTCTATTGACTGCATATAATAGCAGCAATGCAGCTCTTATTCTGAATTTTTTTTTCGTGGTTATTTTATAAAAATAGCAGAGTACATTAGGGTGCTGTTGCCACATTCAGAGCTCTCATGCTTATAAAACCACTCCCAGCTTTCCTGTTGGGTTAACCCTTTATTACATTTTCACTGAACCAAGTCACCATTTATCTGCTCAGCTGCTGCGTGTCTCACCATCAGTCCACAGCAGCATAATTGATCTGCCTTGATACAGATTCCTTCTTTCGTGCTAGAAGGAATGGGTAAGGACGATGTCACCTGCACGTTAAAAACTCCTTACTTCAAGTAATAACTTCTGTCCTTTATCTCTCTGAATATGAATATGTAATTGTTTGTGACGGATGGCTTGCTAGTGAGATTTTTCATGCTCTAGCACCAGAGCAACATCTGTGCCTTTCGCACCCATTCTATCCGCTCCATCCCAACACCCCCTGGACCTCTTCCAATGTCGGGGTTCTCCAACCCCTACTGCAGTGGTCCAGCGTTGGACATGCCAGTATCACATGCCAGACATCCTGTACTTGATCCCCAAACAATCCACAGCCCTCCTCCACCTGTGATCTTTGCCATCCTCTGATTCGTCTCCAGCGACCCAGCTCTTCCCCAAAACAGCAGTGTACCTGAATGAACGACCTGAATAATAGGACAGTTTTCAGTAACTGACTGCTGGCCAACGCTGCAGCCTCTATGCTTATTTATAGTCGATCTACAGTTCGTCGGGGCACTCCTCCAACACCAGGGGGGGGAGCGAGGTCCTACACCTGGAAAATTTGCCTCATATACCCCATATTACAGAGGGTTCTTTAACGTGCACATGCCATCATACACCACACCAGACCTCAGATGTACTTTCCATTCAGGGGAAGGCACATTCTCTGATTGAGAAATAAAGCCACAGTCCTGTCTGGGGCAATATGGCATTTGCATGTAAATGAACCTTCCCTGCTATGCGACTGGTGAAATTTCCAGATGTAGGAGCTCGCCTCTGGCGCCACTGGTGGAATGCCCTGACGAACAGTAGACCGACGATAAATAAGCATAAGGGTGAAGGTTTGGTCGGCAACTGGCTGTGGAAAAACACTGTCCAATACATCGCCCATGCGTTCATTCAGAGGGACAATATGGTACCCAATATGGTTTAATAGGCCATATTGGGTTCTTATTAGATAACATATTAATTTATTGAATCATGAATTTTTAAACGAAATTTACTTGTAGGTATGAGTTCTGACCCTATTAAGAAGAGGGGCAACTGGTCTCAGGATGCCATTGAAAAGGCCTTAAAGGTGGTAAAGGATGTTAAAATATCAGATTATAAAGCTTCTCTACAGTTTGGGATTCCACGAAGGACACTTTGTAGATATATTACAAATGATTCTGCAATCAAAGCTAAGTTGGGAAGGAAGTTTACTCTGTCTGAACTTCAAAATTCAGAACATTGCACTCGAATAGTGAGGTTGTCATCTATTGGATACCCAATCGCAACTAAAACTTTGAGGTCATGTGTTTACTAGTTTTGTAAACAAAATAAAATCAAGCACCAATTTTCAGATATGAAACAATTTGCAAATCATAAATGGGTCAGAAAGTTTTTGGAATGTAATCCCAGCATTTCAATAAGAAAATCACAAAATTTGAATCCTGGAAGAGCCCAAAAACTAAACAAATTTGTTGTGCAAGATCATTTCAAGAAATTTAAAGAAGTTTTAGAACACAATGACCTTCTTGGGCGACTAGAAAAGATCTTTAACATGGATGAAAAAGGATGCAGGCTCAACTTACACAAAGAACCTAAAGTTTTTGCCAAAAAAGGTGCATGCAGAGTACATATCAGTGCAAGTGCAATTGGTACAGCCATTCCTCCTATGATATTGTTCAAAGGCAAAAGAATGAAACCTGAGTTTGCTGATGATTTGCCACCTGGTTCAGTTGTTCATATGACTGAAAAGGGATGTATGACAACCAAGTGTTTCATATATTGGCTGAAGCATTTTGCAAACTACAAACCACCAGGTTGTTGTGTTCTAATTTTTGATGGTGCCAAATGCCACTTGGATTATGAAATAGTGGAAAGTGCTGAGTAAATTGATGTTGTTTTGTATTGTCTTCTATCCAATACCACACATGAGCTTCAACCACTGCACAAAGCAGTATTTAGGTCTTTTGAGTATCAATGGGATCAACAATTAATTTTGTACCAGCATAATTACAGGGACAGGAGATTAACTAAACGTTTTGGTACAGCTTTTACTCCTGTATGGGATCAGTCGACGACACCTTCAAACATAACGGAGTGGCGAGTTGCATTGGACACACCAGTTCTTGTCTGATCCCTGAAGTTAAGCAATGCAAGCCCAGTTAGTACTGACATGGGTGGTCGCTCGGGAAAGCTGGGTACTGCTAATACCCAATAATCATCGCATTAGTGTAGTGTCTGTGCAGTATATGCATTAGAACTATACAGTGGACGGGTCTCTAATGACGTCGTAGTTGATGGGACCTTAAACTCCAACAAACAAACAAACAAACCAACAAACAAACAACATTCAGACATAAAATCAGGTTTTAAGGCTGTGGGATTATATCCATTTGACCCCAATGCAATCCCAGAAGAGGCCTACTTACCAAGTACATCATCAGCAGTTCCTTATGAAGAGCAATCCCAGCAATCAACTCCTCAACTTACTGCTCAACCAGAACCGTCAGGAAGCATACAAATTATAAACCCAATTGAAATTGATACTGCCATATCTGCATTAATTCACTCAAATGAATTAAGTTCATTTCAAGTTTCTGTTATACTCCCATCTCCAATCAAAAATCTTGTCAAAATCATTAAGACAAAAGGCCATCAATTTTAATGCAGTGGTATTAAAAACATGCTTATTTGCTGACATAAAAACAAAGAATCAAGGTTTTGTGAAATCTGCCAAAAAAAAAAAAAAAAAAAAAAAGATGAAGTGAAAGACATGTGGAAGTGTGTTTCATGTGCAAAATTTTTTCATGAGGATTGTGTTGGCTTAACAAAGGATGACAAAGAAAGTTTCATATGTCCCAGTTGTGACACATATCAATATCCTTAAACATTTTAATAATAAACATTATTTTTGCAGTTATCTGAATGTTTTCCTGTTATTTTTTTCTACTTAGGCCATATTAGGTACATGGTTCTCCCAATATGGCCTAAATGCACTATTGACTTCTTTTTAATTTTTGAAGGACTTCAAAATCCTTAATTTGTGTCCTCCCACCTCCCAATAAGTTATTCTCTCTAAACAAATAATAATCACGAATTTAATAGAGAGTTAGAGATGAACCTTTATGAACAGTACGAGGTCAAATGAGGCAACTGTCCATGCTCATGAAAAGCAGACCAACAATTGAGCTTGCTCATTTGACCTCGTATCGTTCGTATCGTCATCACTGACGTTCACCATTAACTCTTTAATATGTAGAATCGCTAGTGAACAATATCGAAATGAAGTTTTAAATTTTGGTGGTGGCTTATCTCGTCATGGAAGTCTTCACGAATGTGTTACTTATCACATGGCTAAACTAACCACATCAGTTCAACTCATTATACCAGCATCCATAGGAGTCCCCAAGGCAGCTCTCTCAGCCCTCTCTACTGTTTGCTTTATTCATTAACGACCTTTTTCATATTGCCCATCCATCTGTAGCTCTTCTGGCGTTCACCAATGATTTCAAAATTTCCAAGTGTTTAACGAACTTAGAGGACGCAGCTGCCGTTCAAGTAGTCCTTGGAACCATAGAATCCTGGATGGCAGGCAACGCCTTAAAAAATAAAGAGATCCAATATACAGTACAGTCAGGTCTCTTTTTATGTGGGGTATACGTTCTCCAGAAAATCGCATAAAAGAAATATATGTCTGTGAAAAATTGGGATATACAGTTGTGGTCAGAAAAATAAGAGTGGTCTAAAAATGCATTTTGTAGTCAAAAGAAATAGTACACATGTCGTTTATTGCATAATATGAATCCAGTCAAGGAAAATAGGATTCATCTACAAAACAAAACAATAATTATTAAGAAATAACAAAGGAAACCAGGGGTTGGTCGATAGGTGGCGTGTGCAATTGGTCGTCCGTTACCTCATGCTCAACGATTTTGGCTGATTTCTGGATTAATTCCGCTTATCAAAAATAATAAAAACTGCCTATATCAAGGAGATAAACCAGTGTTTCTGGAATAAGGTAGGGCTGTCAGTGTGTAGAGTGTGTTTGTGGTGTACGGAAGTTGTTGTGGGGTTTTGGCTACTAAGCCTAACCTCATGGCATTTCCAACGGAGACAGTCTGCTAAGCATAGTGTGTTGTCTGCTTAGCATAGCATGCTGTCTGCTTAGTCAGTCACCACACAGCGCTTGCAGGGGGCACCAACAGCCGACAGCAAAAGTTGTTCCTTTTTTTCACTTATCATTTCTTTTACTCTTTTTTACTTATCATTATGAGGGTTGTTATTGTTGATGTTATTGGTGTGGTTGGTCATGGGTTGCGATTTTTCCCTGCTGGGGACATGTAGTAGTAGAACTGCATGCCTCTGGTAGTGTGGGACCTCCGAATATTTGGCAATGCTGCAACAACTAATGAGTGGCTCCTGTGGGGTAGGATGGCACCCCCCACAGGTAGCCCTGTCACTATTGCTAGGAGTTCCAGACATCTGACTGGGGTGCCCCCAGTCAGAGCTGTCACACAAATTACAGGGGTGAAGCTTAGGTTAGGGACCTGGAATGTGGGGACCCTCTCGGGGAAAACAGGGGAACTAGTTGACAGCCTTAAACATAGACGTATAAGCATTGCTTTCTTACAGGAGACTAAATGGAAGTGAAATAGTTCAAGAGCACTGGGGAAGGAGATAAACCCATCTATACTGGCAGTGAAGAAGGATGAAATGGGGTGGGGGTTATACTGAGTGATGAGCTACAGCAGGGGGTTACAGCAGTCAAGCACAACAGTAGGATGATGCTAGTAACCATAATCTGGCAGGGCATGGGGCTCCACTTCATCAGTGTGTATGCCCCCCAAGCAGGTCTAGGGGATATAATAAGAGAGGAGTTTTGGGGGGACTTTGACAGAGAGGTTCAGATAGTGAAGGGCAGGATCTGCCAGAGCTTGGGAACTGAATGCCTAATTATTGGGGGTGTCTTTCATTAGCCAATACATGGTTCAAAAAGAAGGAAAAGCACCTCATCACCTTTCATTCCCCACAGGGGAGGTCCCAAATAGACTTTTTCATGGTAGAGCAGCAACATAGGGCAGAGATCCAAGACTGCTGGGCACTTCCCAGTGAAGATTTCCAGAAGGACAGTGGGAATGAGTTGCTCATGCTGGTAATTAGAATGAAAGGGGCAGTCAGGAGGCATGCATGGAAAGGAGAACCAGTCATTAGGTGGTGGTGGTTGCCAGCTAGCTCAGAGGAATTCAGGCAAGAGATTTCTCATCAGGTAGAATGGGGTTGGGAAGGGTATGCTGATGCCATGTGGGACAGGTTTGCCAGGAAAATCAGGAGATGTGGAAAGATGATGTTTGGTATAGCAAGAGTAGGAGGCAATCTTCAGGGTAGGCAGTCATGGTGGTGGAATGAGGAGGTGGAGGCAGCCATCAAACTAAAAGAAGGTGGCATTCCATAGGTGGCAGAGCATGAAAGACCAGGAAACAAAGACCACATATATTCATGCAAGGAAGAATGCGAAGGAGAAAATTGCTCTGGCTAAACACCAAAAGTATGAGGCACTATATGATGAGTTAGCAAGGGCGGATCCAGAGGCTGGCTCAGGGGGGGTGATTATGATTCTGGGGGGGGGGGTGATTATGATTCTGAAGCAAATTGTAAGTTTCAGCCAGTCCGAATTCCCAAAGTAGCCAGGCCTTCGGCCTGGGCACAGGGGGGGAATAATCACCCCCCCCCTGTGGATCCGCCACTGTGAGTTAGGGACAAAAGAAGGTGAGATAACTGTTTTAGACTGGCCAAGACCAGGTACCAAACTAATAAGGACATAACCAGGGCCATAACAGTCAAGGATAGCAGTGGTAGCGTCCTATTTCAACCAGAAGAAATAACCAAGAGGTGGGAGGAGTACTACCATGGCCTCCTAAATGCTGCCAACAAGGGAAGGAACACTGAGAGCCACCCAGGCACCTCAGAAGCAGTGGACAGGGTGATGGAGGAAGAAATAGTCTGTGCCCTCCAAAGGATGAAAGAACGCAAAGCAGTAGGCCCTGATAAGATTCCCATGGATGTTTGGCACACCCTGGGCGCCACAGGAATAACATGGCTAATGAGGCTCTTCAATAAGTTAGCAAATGGAGACAGAATGCCATCAGCATGGAGGGAAAGCTGGATAGTTCCACCGTTCAAGGGCAAAGGTGATGCCCAGGATTGTGGAAAGTATAGAGGCATCAAGCTAATGAGTCACTCTATTAAGCTGTGGGAAAGTCATTAAGGGGCGCCTCAGAAAATGCAGGGGAATCAATTTGGGTTCATGCCCAGTAGGTCTACAATGGAGCCAATATTTATCCTAAGGCAGATGATAGAGAAGTATAGGACAGCAAAGAAGGACCTCCATGCAGTATTCATTGACTTGGAGAAGGCCTATGATAGTGTCCCTAGATAAGTAGTGTAGGACATACTAAGAAGAAAAAGGGGTAGATGAAGGACATATTAGAATAGTGCAAGATATATATGATGGCTCTACCGCTAGGGTGAGGACAGCTTGGGGTAACACAAGAAACTTCAAGGTGCAGGTGGGTGTACACTAAGGGTCAGCACTTAGCCCATATTTATTTACTCTAGTCATGGATGAGCTGCTGACAGGAGGAGGAGAATGGGCCCCTCAGTGCTTGGTTTTTGCTGATGATGTGGGAAAGCTTGCAGAGTCCAAAGAGGAGGCACAAAAGGGCCTACAAGACATCCAGCTGGCTATGGAAAAGGGGGCCTGAAGGTGAATGTGAGAAAGACGGAATATCTAGCTTTAACTGGAGTGCCAGGGACCAGGGGGCGAGGTTCGTGCAGGAGGTAAGGTGATACCAGCAGTGCAGGAATTTAGATACTTAGGATCAGTGTTCCAGGAAAATGGAGAAATAGACTCAGATGTGTCCAATAGGATCCAAGCAAGCAGGTTGGCTAAAGTGGAGACAGGCAAGTGGAGTCCTATGTGACCGCTGGGTGCCTATAAAGCTGAAGGGCAAGATCTACAGAACCATGGTGCAACCAGCTATGCTGTATGGCACAGTGTTGGGCCGTGAGGAAGGACCATGAAAGGAGAATTCAGGTGGCTGAGATGCGGATGCTGCACTTCATGAGTGGGGTGTCAAGAGCAGACACGATCCGAAACGACCATGTTAGAGGGAGTCTAGGGGTGGGAGACATTGCTGAGAAGATGAGAGAAAGCAGGTTGAGGTGGTATGGGCATGTAATGAGAAGGGGGAGGAGACACTAGTTAGGTCCATCTTGTGACTGCAGGTGGTTGGGAGCACCAGGGGGAGGGGAAGACCAAAGTGCACGTGGAAGCAGGTGGTACAGAAAGACTTGGGAGGGTGCGGGGTGGATGTGGGCCTTGTTGGGGATAGGTGGGGGTGGAGGATTGGAACTTGCAGACCCGACCCAGTTCTGCACTGGAGAAGGGTATGATTATGATGAACAAAGGAAACCAAGGTTAAAGTTTAGCTGGTCAAAAAAGTAAGAGTGAAACAAATTCCAGTTGCAAATGTTGTGTTGACTAAACTTAGATATCAATATTTGGTGGCCATGTCTTGCACTTTGACCACAGCTGCACATCTTTTGGGCATTGAGTTCACTAATTTCTGGCAGACACTCAAAGGAATGAAGTGTCATGCATCTTGGATCTATTCCCACAATAATTGTTTATTTGAAGCATTAGTTTTTACTACCAAACGGTTTTTTGTTCATTCCGCAAATATTCTATTGGATTGAGGTCTGGTGATTGTGATGGTTGTTGCAATTTTGTAATGATTTTATCAACTAACCATTGTGTCACCACCTTAGCAGTATGTTTAGGGTCATGTTAGCAGTATGTTACCTTAGCAGTATGTTACCTTAGTAGTATGTTAGTAGTATGTTAGCAGTGTGTTAGCAGTGTGTTAGCAGTGTGTTAGCAGTGTGT
>JAAFCE010008445.1:0-16538 GCA_013389805.1 Trigoniulus corallinus
AGATCCTTGCCTTTTTATCCTTGTATACACTTAGATCCTTGCCTTTTGACCTTTCCCTTTGTATAGTTGTTTATACTTTAGCCTTTTCATTTTCATCCTTATGCCTTATTGCCTTCTGGTTTTGCCGTTATGTATTTATTTTGATATTTTTGCCTTTTATTACATGGTACCATAGTCATATGGTTGGATGGAACCTCAGCCCCCACCATAATTGCTTGTGTAGGTGATCAAGTATTTCTGCATTTTGTGTTTGTCTTTTTGAATGACTTTTAAAGACTGTTGTCTTTACTCTTGTTTGCTTATTTTTATTGCTACGCCATGCACAACAGCTGCGATTATTGCCAGGACCTATAATTTTTAGTAAAGTGACATTAGAACGCATACTACAGTAAAACCATTTTTACGAAGGGTTGTGTTTTAATAAACCAAAGTACAAAAAATATGATCAGGGGGAGCACTTCAAAAAATTGCACCCCAAATATTTTTAAATGATCAGAATCTCTTAGTATAAATTTAGCTAGCAATTACAATAGGTCCTCTACTGCCCCTTAGACATTGTCCTATGTTCAGTGGTTTAGCCAACTGCAGATTGGACTGGCAGAATAGAAATAGGAATGGCAAATGCCAAAATGCCTCATCAGTTGAAAAGTTGATTCATACATCAGTTGACGGACTCGCCCCAGTGAGGCACTGAGAAGGGAGCAATCGCTGCATTGCTCCCACCGGATCCCCCTGCCCCCAAATGTCTTTTAAAGTACATTGTCGTTGCTTCACTATTGGAGAACTCTGTGTGTATGTGGCAGTGTGGGGTATGGGTTTAAATGGGAAATTACTACGTTCCAAAATTTATTTTTCATTTGTTCAGGTTTCCGGTTTATACAAGGTCCGGTTTAGGCAGGTTTTACTCACTATTATTTGTGGTGAATGGCAGGGTCTGGGATCTGCGGTTCTCCTATAGCAGGGGTCGGCAAACTGTGGCTCTTTGGCCCCTTGAATGCAGCTCTTCCACAAATGACTGTGTTGGTGCACAGGCATGCACAGCAGTATCGTTTGACGCAGTTGACTAAGGCCCTTTGTCCACTACCACAATGCAATTGCAACTCAACTGACATGCAATGCAACTAAAGTTAATTGCAGTGCCACTTTCGTACACAGATGCAACTCTTTGGCAATATTTGCACTTATGATGCCGAGTAGTTCAGATGAAAAGAGCATTGGGCGAATGGTGCGAATTACTTGACAGTTGCAATGAAACTGACATGCTCAGTTGCGACGCAACTCGTTTCCAACCAGTTGCCTTACATTGCGTTGCATATCATTAACATGAGTCAGACTAGCATCCAACTGAAAAGGAACTACAATTTGACTATTTTTCAGTCGAGTGGCAGATGCGCTGTGTCAGTGGACGAAGGGCCTCATGCACGAGTTGAGTGAGTCATTCAGTCAGCAGCCTCATTGTGTAAAGTGGTCAGTGCTTGAAGCGTCAACAAATCACACGTTGGTGGCAAAAGTATCTTCTTGAAGCACAAAATTACCTGTATTTTTCTAACCAGCCATTTCCAAAAATTTAATTTTTATCAATAAATGAGATCATTATTAAGTTAATAATGGTGTTACTATCTACTGTAGATAGTTTAAGTTTAAGATATTTGGCTCTCAAAATAAATCTCAATCATTGTATTGTTGATATTTGGCTCTTTTGACTGAGGAGTTTGCCGACCACAGTCCTATAGGGACAGATGGATGGTACTTTTACGCAGCTGGGTACTAAATGCTGCAACCCCTTGGTTCCGTTCGTGATTCCACCATGTGACAACAAAAGATATGGTAAGAAGCAATGAAGTATCATAATGCCTACGTGCTAATTTCTTATAATGAGGTACAGGTAGACATTCGATAATCCAGTTCGTTCAGTTTTCCAGCATGGATTTCGGAAAGTATTTAAAAATTAATTTATTTATTTACGTACAAAGTACATCCAGATGAAGAACAGAGAAAAACCTAGTAGACACCCATGAGAGTGATAAGAAATGCCCAAAAAGCATGCACTTAAAGTGCCAGCACATCGCCACGCATTTGAAATTAGAGCGGTCAGAAATCCAGGAATGCACAGTGTGGGGCAGTTCATTTTCCAAGAGGAGAAGCACCCCACGGGAAAGAAGTAGTGTCTGGGGTCCTTTGACGGGAGGCCGACAGTCCATCTGCTATTTAGCTTCTTTTCATGGTTACAGGTTGTAATTTTCTGTTAAATATTTACATCATATATAGTCATCGAAAATTCCGAGTTTTCAAAACTTTGGCAACCCTCAGGTCCAAAAGGTTGTCAGATTTTAGAATGCCAACCTGTATTTCCTTCATCGACCAATCATGAAGGGGAAAAGAAGTAGTAAAAAGAGGAGAAATGGTCTTCTCCTGTAAAAGTTGGGGATAGTTTGTATTTTGAATACAATTAACCTAATTCCAGAGTTGAGTGGATGGATTCCAGTTCTGGTAAACTTTACTATTTGGGGAATGTTGTAATACTTTTGCAGAAAAGAGGTGCATTAAAATTCTGGAAAGTAATTCAATTACTGATTAACCAACCTTTGACACAGTAGCTAAAATTGCAGTTCCTATTACGGCAAAAAATTCTCCAGTCATAAAATTTTCCAGCAGTTCTAGGCAATCCTGAAATGTTATTATTCGAATGCTTTCATTTACTTCATATGCAAACTGTGAATTTATTCCACTAACCAAATGTTTCCAAAGTAGGAAAATATGACCAGGGTGCTTGTCATATAACGTACCAGTTGGTAAATTTTGGTTGTTGTGTTCCCAACACCATCGTTTCTTGTTATACAGGGTTGTTCTGGTATGTAACAGCAGTGAAGAGGCAATTCTTTGGGCCAAAATGGCCATACTAGTTTACCTCTCTTGAAGTGATATGTACCACAGCATTCTTCAACCGGATAGAGTTCGGTGAACTTGAAAGATATAAACCAAAGAGTGGACTTGGTGCCATGGTCATGGACTAGGGCATCAAATTAAAATAACTCGTTTAATAGCAGTACCTCAAATGTTCCCAAACTGCGTTGATAAGAGTCTAAAAGAATGAACTTTTCAGTGTCGTTGGTAGCAATAACCTTTATAGCAGTGATAATTTCAACCGGATATTGATAAATTTTACTCAGTTGCAGGTATTCCGAGATCAGCACCGCACTTAATAGCAAAGCAAGCTGCAACATGTAAATACCTATTGTTATTTAACGATGTCACTCGCCTCAGTGGTGCAGAGTTAGCACGTTCCATTACTGCGTCAGTGGTTCCAAATTCGATACATTGGGAAGTAAAGCTGTGGCCTCGTGTGGTGTGTACGTTGTTACTTGCCTTTAAAAGAACCCATTCTACTATGCAACGAGATCAGCAAAATTACCAGTTGTAGGACCTCGTTGTAGTGCCCAAACTAACATTAGGTCAGCACCCGGTTGCTTAAAATGCCGTCCAACGGATCGCCCATGTGTTCATCCAGAGGGTCAAAGATTCGTACCCCACCCTGCTATACGTGGAGAAAATGCTTAACAGCTGCTGTCTGCTTGCACGTGAGACGACGACATTTTATAAAATGATTTCAGGCCTGGCTCATGATCTTATAGCGCCCTAGTCAAGTGGGTCCATTCTAAATTGTTCGAGCGTCCTTCACGCCCATGGCATTTGTCCCACTGTCAATGCATTGCTATGACTGCAACAAGGCGCCTCGAGAAAGTCAACAATGAGAAAAGGCCCCACCAATCAGAGAAGATTGGGTACCCCCAGGACTATGACCGATAGACTGCATGAAAGGAAGTACCTCTGGAACTTGCCGCTCTAGGCAGCCCCCTAGGTTTGCCAGTGAGTGATTTCATTAATACATTTGATACCTTTATTCTGTGTATAATTTATACAGTATTATTTGTTATAAATAATTCTGACGTGAAGTTTATTGAGGACCCGCCCGGACTCCTGTGTCAGTTGATCCTGATTCGTGCGATCGCTGAAGTTAAGCAACGCAAGCCCACGTTAGTACCAACATTGGTGGTTGGAAAAGAACGTTGGATGCTGCAAATTTCTCATCTCCTGCATCCTCTACACCTACCTCCTCATCTCCCGCGAGCAGCTTCCTAAGGGTTCGGCCTGTTATGGCTGCTTGACATACTCTCCACCCCGTTAGTGTAACATAACATATTGGATCGAAGTGGGTTGGCTTATTCCAGGCGGAAGAGAGAGCGGTATCCAGTGCACGTTGCTTCAGACAGGAAGTAAATTCGTGGTTCTGCTGTTGTTTGTTGGTGTTTTAGGGTCCTTCAGGTAATTGGGGCACCGGAGGTAGAGGAAGAACAATACGGACGTAGGAGCAGGTGGTGCAAAGGGACATGGACGCGTGTGGGGTGAAGGGGAACTTCGGGGGGAATAGGCGGGAGTGGAGGATTAGAACCCTCAGACCCGACCCTGCCTCAGGCGGGAGAAGGGTGAGATGATGATGGCCATTATCATCATTATATCCGTATTCCGCCTGTCGCAAGGCCGGGTGTGTAGGTTGTAGTCCTTCACTCCCGCCATCTCCCGCCACAGGCCTCCATCCACTGCAAATACTAGCATATCCTTATTGGGATGGGATCACGTCAATTTGGCGCATGACAATTTGGCGTATGGCAATTTGGCGTACGACAATTTGGCGTACATACACATTCGGCGTATGACAATTTGGCGTACGGAAAATTTGGCGTACATACAAATTTGGCGTAAGACAATTTGGCGTACATACAAATTTGGCGTAAGACAATTTGGCGTACATACCGATCTCTTGGGTGCACACATTTGTTCAAAATTGCAACTGTCATAACCAGTGGCAGATCCAGGATTTTCGTCGGGGGGGTTTAACTAATACAGGGGGGGTTGAGCTAAACTTCACATATTATGCAAATATAAGTTTATATGTGCATGGGAGAGGGTTGCAACCCCAAAAACCCCATCCGAGATCCACGCTGGGCATAACAGTCATTGCAACGGTCCCGTATAACACAGTTGGGTTTGTTTGTGTTTTAGGGCCCATCGATTTCAAAGGTCATTAGGGCCCTATAACACTTTTATGGTAGGCATTCATTGTTCGATTACCTTGCAATGACTGTTGAAATATGTTGTTATGACCGTTGCAATTTTGAACAAATTTGGGCACCCAAGAGATCGGTATGTACGCCAAATTTGTATGTACGCCAAATTGTCATACGCCAAATTTGTATGTACGCCAAATTGTCGTACGCCAAATTGACTACGCCAAATTGACGTAGACCCATCCTTATTGTTGTTGTTGTTTGTTGGTGTTTTAGGGCCCTTCAACTACAAGGTCATTAGAGCCCCGTCCACTGCGTAGTTCTGATGCAGAGACTGAACAGACACTACACAATGCGACTATTTTGGGGTATTAGCAGTACCCAGGTTTCCCAAGCGGCCACCCATGTCAGTACTAACTGGAATTGCGTTGCTTAGCTTCAGTGATCAGACGAGAACTGGTGTGTCCAACGCAATTTGCAGCCTCCTGCGTGACTCTGTGTCAGTGTGGTGTGTATGACGGCAACCCCGTACCTAACAGGGGAACCCCTTCTATATGCGACTTGTAGACCATTTTGTCGACCACTTGTAGACCATTGTAGACCACTACGAATGTCATTTTAGGGGTTGATGCATAGGTGCGAAGCATTGTCGGCAAATGTTATACTTACCAGAAATTTAATGTTGTTGTTCCCGTAATTGAAGCCAATTCCTAAACAACCTATTGTAATCATCAAAAGTGCTGATGATAAAATTATTGATAGTGTGGTCTGTCTTAACGGACGCACGATTATTGGGAGATCGATCTTTGCCATTGCAAATATGATTATTTCTACTGTCCCAGCTACCTGAAATGAAATTCATAACTCAATTAATATGATAGTTGAAAACCAGAATGCGAGCGACCGTTTGGGAACACTGGGTAGGTGAGACCGGGGCTAAAAGCTCCAGGGGTAAGAAGTTACAGCATTATTTTCCAATCACAGCATAATCTCCACTGTTGTTAGTAAGAGAAATATGATGCAGTGACATTGCCTGTCACATCACCTGGGCCAGTTGTATCATATCTGTAGAAGGAGGAACAGGTGTGCGCAGGTGCTAAATAATTGAAGGTTTATAACTTTTTATTTTTGGAATAATTTTAGTATACACCCACTATTTTTGCCAGTTATGGGGTTGACTTTGTGTAGTACTATGCCTCAAATATAATTATTTAATTTCGAATGTTGAACTTTAGTGGTGGGGCTAAAGGTTACAAATCTCTGGAGCAAGTTGTGACACACATGTCCCAACCTTTCCCATGTAGTGTGATTGATGTCATAAATAATTTCTTTTGCTTGTAATATGTTTTGGGAGATAGGCCGAGGTGGGATGGACACGTCATGAGAAGAGGGGAAGAGGGGCTCGTTAAGTCGATTCCAGGAATGCAGGTGGTCGGTAGCATCCGGGAGAGGGGAAGACCGAAGCAGACGTGGGAACGGGTTGTCCGTAAGGATATGGCAGTGAATGGGGTGGACGGGGACCTGCTGGGAGATAGACGGACCCGGAGACCCGACCCTGCCAGAGGCAGGATAATGTTGTGATGATGCTTCTAATGCCGCATTTACATGTTCGCAGTGTCAAAAGATCGCTTTCAAGGCAAGCGCCGCGGATGGTGAGGCGAACCATGAGGTAAATGAATGTGGTGTTTCAAAGGGCGTGAGTGACCAGAAGCGATTGGAGAATGACCATCTGCCAAGACATTTGTGAATGTGTGAACGGTCATTCCTATCGAAAGCATGAATGCGAACGTTTTGACAAAAGTCTCGCGTTGCTATTCACCTTGCGATTACTCGTGAACGTATAAATGTGGCATATGTTTTGGTCGTTCGTTCAATTCACCAATTAACAGGCGCAAGGCAGGTTATGCTCTCTCACAGGAACCAGGCTCCTGCCATTCACAATATGCTTTACTTCACATTAATACCCAAAATATTTGGTAGTACCAATTCTTGTATAAAGGAAAGGACTTGAAGACTGCTGAAATTAGGGTACGAGGATACTCCAGGGGGCAGTTTATCCCTAGAAGACTATAGAGCAGCGATTCTCAACCTTTTTTCATCACGGTACACTTTTAATAATTTAAAAATTTGGCAGCACACTAACAACGACAATTTCGGGGCACACAAACGCCAAAGAAAATATATAACATGTAACCTAACCCTGTGCAAATCCTTGCGTCGGTGGCGCAGTGGGAAGCGTGCTCGGTAGTTTCGTCAGTAGCTTTTGGTTCGATACACAACTGAGGTGGGTTTGCATTCTTTCGGGGAAAAGAGAAACCCTGAGTGCGCCTTCTTTCAGATGAGAAGTAAAACCGACGTTCCAAGTGGTGTACGATGGCATCTGCACGTGAAAAAACCCTCTCTATTATGAAAAGGGTAGAAGAAGCAAAACTTCCAGGTGTAGGAATCGCCCACCCTGGCACAGGGCTTGCAGCTTTGGTCGACAACTGGCTGTGGAAAATCACTGTCCAATATATCGCCCTTGGGTCCATTCCGAGGGACAAGATGGGTACCCGACCCTGCCATAGGTGGGAAGAGGGTTAGAAGTTGCTTGTACCTTAGCCCTATGCACACATCAAGTGGGTGACTAGTAGACTAAACTGCTACATTGCTTTATTAGCCTGGAATGAATATTCATGCCCATTGGTTCAGCCAGTCCCTCCTAGGAAGGCAGAATCGATTGAACTACTTGCCTGACGTCAATTATCTATGGGTATTCGAAGTGGCGGCACATTTCATGAATCTTGTGGAACACTAAAGTGACGTGACACAGTGGTTGAGAATCGCTGCTATAGGGGCAGAAGGGAAACTGAAGGCGGTCGGGGCACGTAGTGACTCGTATTGGTGGATTTTCTTCCAAGGGTCATTCGGTAATGAATTCTCTCGGTGAGGATAACGTGAGGAAGTTTCTTCGAGAAGGGGCCATTTTATCAGGTGTGCAGTATAGATGTAATGCTTCAGGTTCCATGGGGGTTCAGTGGGTTATAAATTAGGAATGAGTCATTTTCTCCAATGCCAATTTGCCCTATCAGTGCTGCTTGCAGTGTATTCAGTTAGAATTATTGGTGGTAGCGGTAGTGTAAATGTTATTCTTATTAAAAGCAGCGATTAATAAAAATGTTTGTGTATGGTAACAACTAACCCCTAATGTGGGGCTAAAAGTTACACTCCCACCTACCTCTTCATTAATTTTTGATAGTTGTATTAGATACAAAAATGCATTCAGAAGCCGATTAATTACTGTATCCAACCCACATATTAAAATCTTGGATTATTCCATAAGCAATGTAGAGTAGCCACGTTTTGCTTAAAATGTCACAACCAGCCCCGAGGTCATACTGTCAATACCCAAATTGTCATAACAGCCTGGTGTCTGTGCAGACTCTGCATTACAACTACGCAGTGGGTAGGTTTCTTTAGTTGGTTTTTTAGAGCCCTTCAACGGCCCTAAAGGAAATTAGAGGGGCGATGTAAACTGGAATGCTAACGATAAATAGGAACACGACAGAGTTATTTAGCTTTCAGTTGGGAAGGACAGGAAACTGGTGGTGACGTAAGTACTTTAGATCAGCGTTCCAAACCAAGGGGGAGTTGGACTTGAATGTGACCCATAGAATCAATGAGGATGGTTGAAGTGGAGAAAGGCAAGTGGAGTTCTGTGTGATAAGGGATCCCCATCGATGATCATGGTGATGTTTTAGGGCCCTTAAATTACAAGGTCATTAGAGCCCCGTCCACTGCGTAGTTCTAATACAGAGAGTACTCGCATGGGTGACCGCCTAGGAACTCTCGGTGCTGCTAATGCCCAGAAATCACCATAACAGGGTAATGTCTGTGCAGACTCTGCATTAGAACTACTCAATGGACGAAGCTCTAATGACCGTTGTAGTTAAAGGACCCTAAAACACGAACTAAACGAGTAAAAAAAAGCTAAAAATAGCAGTAAGGTACTTACAATTAAATTCACAAATGCTGCAATATATATCCACTTAATAGTCTTTAATATGGGGGCCATCTTTTGGCCAAGTGCTCTGCAACTCAGAGATGTCTCATCTCACTCTACCATAACTCCCAAACTGAGTAATTATCGATTACAATTGGGGTGAACGTCACACTGATTGATTGGAAATTTTTTGTCAGGTGTTGATTTCGTTATAAAAGGGAGGATTGATTGGCAAGTATCAAAGGCGTTCCTAACATTCTTTTCACTGAAGAGCATGAACGATCCCCAAATTGATTAGTTTATTTTGAAGATTGATAAAAGCATATTTTCAAGTTTGTCATGGTGATTTCAGAATTGGGGATGTCAACAGAGGGGAAATCAGTCAACTTTCATGGTAAATCCAGGGGTAATGGCTTATTGCGTTGAACAAAGTAGTTCTCGTCTGATCACTGTAAGCAACGCAAGCCCAGTTAGTACTGACATGGGTGGTCCCTCAGGAAAGCTGGGTACTGCTAATACCCAATAATCGTCGCATTAGTGTCTGTGCAGTATATACATTAGAACTATACAGTGGACGGGTCTCTAATGACCTCGTATTTGACGGGACCTTAAACTCCAACAAACAAACAAACAAAGAAAGTTGACACATTGGTGGAGGCAACGGATGAAGCCTGCCATTTGACCTTTTTGAAATCCCCTAATTTTTGTAGTGAACTTTCCTACCTTCTACTTCCCATGTGTCATCTTTCGTGGCGAGCACTATAGTAATAACGAGAGCGGTCGCTTGGGAAAACTGGAGACCTCTAATAACCAAAAATCATCGCACTAGTGTAGTCTCTTGCAGTCTCTGCATTAGAACTACACAGTGGAGGGGGCACTAATGACCTTGTAGTTGAAGGGCCCAGAAACTCTATTATTAACCCCTGAATATAATTCTCATATTCATAGTGTTTTTGGAGGGGGTGGGGCTGAAGGTGAACGTGAAGAAAACTGATTACTGAACCATCAGGTGGGATCGTTATCAGGTTAACTGTGTGAAGGATCATCAGTCTTACAGGCGGATACCTTGATTGGGCGATCTTCCACATGGAGTTCTTCCTTGTGTGTCTTGAGGAGTGCCATCTTCTAATTCAGAGCCACTGTCATGATCTGAACTTTCCACCCCAAAGTCACTAGGGATATAGGAGTCATCAAAATCAAGTTCTGAGTCAGAGGCTTTACCTTCTAAAGGAAGTGCAACCAGTCTCTGTGTGCATTCAGAATATACAACTCGCCATGGGCGTTTGTCAGCCACTTTCCCTAAAAACCAATAAAGAAAATATCCCAGAAACGTGCAGAAAGTCCTTATATGGGATTCTCAGCTCCATAGATGTATTATGATATGGAGCTTTAGTGGGATTCTCTTTCTGAGTGGCGGATTTTGACATTGTACTTCAGTAGGATCCTTCGCCAAAAACAGAAGCGATGTGGAAGTGGCAGGATCCTCCTCCAGTCAGGGGCATGAAGTGGCTGAAGCACATAATGGCGGGCACTCATTTTCCAGGAAAAGTGTGACCCCTAGTGGCCCAGAGGAAAACCTACTCTGCCTGCCAGGCGGACAATCCCACAAAAGTGTTAACTTTCGATTTGAGCGGCCAACACGAAGAGGGTGTGGTTCGTTGTGGGAATGAGGTGTACCAGTGGTACAGGAGTTTCACTATCTAGGATCAGTGTTTCAGAGCAAATGGGGAAATTGACCCTGACGTTACCCTCAGAATCAAGGGAGGATGGTTTAAGTGGAGACATGAAATCGGAGTGCTGTGCGACCGCCGGGTCCCAATTAAGTTGAAAGATAAATTGTACAAGAGTGTAGTTAGGCCCGCTATACTTTATGGTTCTGAGTGTTCCGCAGTAAGGAAGAACCACGAGAGGAGAATGCAAGTGGCGGAGATGCGAATGCTGAATTACATGAGTGAGGTGTCACGTGCTGGCAGAGTCCTCACCGAGTATGGGAGGTGGCAAACATTGCGGAGAAGATGATAGAAAGTAGGTTGAGGTGGTATGGGCATGTGATGCGAAAGGGGGAGGAGGAGCTTATTCGGTACATTATGGGACATCAGGTGGTTGGTTGCATCAGGGTTAGGAAGGAGGCCAAAGCGGACGTGGGAGCAGGTAGTGCAGAGCGACATGGTTGCGTGCGGGGCGGATGACAGCTTGGTGGGGGGTTGGCGGGAATGGAGGATTAGAACCCGCAGACACGACCCTGCCATAGGCGGGCTAAGAGTGTTATGATGATTGTTACTCTGTATTGAACACCATCTGCCGCCGTTGAGCTCAACGGATCACAAAACCAAATTTAAAACATTGCAACAGGATACACACACTATAGTGCTCGCCACGAAAGATGAAACATGGGAGGTAGAAGGTAGGAAAGTTCACTAAAAAAATTAAGGGGTTTGAAAAAGGTCAAATGGCAGGCTTCATTCAGTAATGGCCAGTACAACTTCAAAGTTTTCCCTATTTTTTGAAGAGGACTCATCCTTTGCCTCCCACCAATGTGTCAACTTTCGTGGCGAGCACTATAGTCACTTTGCATATCGTGATCTAGCAACACATTTTCGTCAACTATTAATATGTGCTGACTAGGAAATACAGTTAGGGGAATGGGCTCCTCAGTGCCTGGTATTTCCTGATGATATGGGAAGGTTTGAGGAGACCAAAGCGGATGAACAAAAAGGCCTACAAAACATTAAAAGTCATGGAAAGACATGGAAAGTGGGAGCCTAAAGGTGAACTTGAAGAAGACAGAGTACCTAGCTCTTAAAATTCGAGTGGCCAAGGGAACAGCGGTGAGATTCGTTGTGGGGGTGAGGTGACACCAGTGGTGCAAAAGTTTCATTATTTAGTATCCTTTTTCCAGAGCAATGAGGAGATAGACACCGACGTGACCCGTTGGATTAATGCAGGATGGTTGAAGTGGAGGCTGGCTAGTGGCGTCCTGTGTGACCAGGTGGTCACACAGGACGGTTGAAAGGCAAAGTTTACAGTACGTTCATTAGGCCCGCTATGCTGTATTGCTCAGAGTGTTGGGTAGCTAGGAAGAACCATGAAAGAGGAACGCAAGTGGCTGAGACGCGAATGCTGCGATACATGAGTGGGGTGTCAAGACCCGACAGAGCCCGAAGGTAGCTTCGGGGTGGGAAACATCAAGGAAGAAAATTAGATAAAATCGGCCGACGTGGTATGAGTATGTGATGAGGAGTGGGAGGAGGAACTTATTAGGTCCATTATGGAGCTGCAGGTCGTTGGGGGCACCGGGAGTAGGGGAAGACCAAAACGGACGTGGGAGCAGGCAGTTCAAAGGGACATAGAGGCGTGCGGGATGGAGGATGCCCCTGCAAGTTAAGGCACAGCTAACAACTACAGTATATTCTAATTCATCGTGCCCAAAACCAGGAGAATGGAAATAGATTCGTTCCATAAGATGGCGGGTAAAACATCAGTTTATGTTCCTGTAGGCATGGGCGCCGCTAGTGTTGGCTTTCTCTCCTGAAAAAAGCCGCTCTGTTCCTTCTTCTGTTTTGGTGTCACCCCATTTGTCATGGCGCGAGTGGTGTCACCCGGTGCGACCCGCACCACCTAGTGACTCCACTGCCTGTATGGATATCGGCGCCCAAACTTAATAACCTTGACTTGCAGTTGAAAGGCCCTAAAACACCAACAAAAGAATAAAAATTGAAAGCAACGTGGAGTTAAACTGGGATGTGACCTATAGAATCAATGGGGAATGGTTGAAGTGGAGCCAGGCAAGTGGAGTCCAGTGAAGTTGAAAGGGCAGTTTGGCAGGGCAGTGGTTAGGCCCGCTATGTTATATGGAGCAGAGTGTTGAGCAGTGAGGAAGAACCACGTCAATAGAATGCAAGTAGGCGAGATGCAAATGCTGCAGTACACGAGTGGGATGTCGAGAGCTGATGGAATTAGGAATGAGTATATTAGAGGTAGCCTGGAGGTAGGGGATATCGTGGAAATAAATGTCGGAGAGTAGATTGACGTGGTACAGATAATGAAGGCAAAGTTGGGGAGGGGGACTTTATTAGGTCCATTACAAGAATGCAAGTGGTTGGAAGTACCCGGGGCAGGGGGAGACCAAAGCAGACGTGAGAGTAGATTGTCCATAAGGATATGGTAGTGTGTGGGGGACAGGGCGTGGTGAGAGATAGGCAAGAGTGGAGGGCTTGAACCAGCAGACCCGACCCTGCCACAGGTGGGATAAGGGAATAATGATGATGGTGATGATTGTAAATTAATAGTTAGTAATTATAAGCGGAGAATGCAATTGGCCGAGATGCGAATGCTGCGTTACATGAGTGGGGTGTCCCGTGCTGACAGAGTCCGCAATGAGTATGTGAGAGGCAGCTTGGGGGTGGGAGACATTGCGGAGATGAGGGAGGGTAGGCTGAGGTGGTATGGGCATGTGATGCGAAAGGGGAGGAGGAGCTCACGTGGTATATTATGGGGCAGCAGGTGGTGGGTGGCATCAGGAGCAGAGGGAGACCCAAGCAGACGTGGGAGCAGGTTATACAAAGGGACATGAGTGCATGCGAGGTGGATGAGAGCCTGGTTGGGGATAGACGGGAGTGGAGGATTGGAACCCGCAGACCCGACCCTGCCATAGGCGGGATAAGGGTGTGATGATGGCGATGAGTAATTATAAGTAATCAGTTCCAAAACAGCAACAGACACAAATTATTATTATCATTTGAAATAACCTGAATTTCTTCAATTTGAAATAAGGATCTGACTGGGTTTTGGGACTTTAATTATCCTGCAAACGAATAGCTTTTTCCATTATAAAATGTTTGCACAGGACACATCACTTGATTTTGTATTCTAGTCCTCCGAGTCGTAACTTTTATGCAAACACAGTAAAGAAGTTCACCCAGGAATGCCAGGCTGGTAACAACACACATTGCCTGTAAAGAAACACAATCAGTTCTAACAAGCTCAGTTTTCCTTCCTCTTAGTTGGTTTGTTTGTTTGTTGACGTTTTAGGGCCCTTGAACAACAAGGTCATTAAAGCCCCATCCACTGCATAGTCAGGGAGTGGCGAATTGCGTTGGACACACCAGTTCTCGTCTGATCACTGAAGTTCAGCAGTGCAACCCCAGCTAGTACTGACATGGGTGGCCATCGGGAATAATGGGTACTGCAGATACCCAAAAATCGTCACATTAGTGTAGTGTCTGTTCAGTCTTTGCATAAGAACCATGCTGTGGATGGGGCTCTAATGACATTTGTAGTTGAAGGGCCCTAAAACACCAACGAACAACAACAGTGCATAGTTCTAGTGCAGAGACTGCACAGACACTGCACTAATGTGGCGATTACCGAGTATTAGCAGTACCCATTATTCCTGGTGGCCACCCATGTTAGTACTAGCTGGGGTTGCATTGCTTAATTTCAGTGCTCAGACGAGAGCTGGTGTGTCCAAAGCAGTAAGCCTCTCCCTTTTCCTTTCTCACAATTGATACTTGTTATTATTTGATATCTGGCTTTGAACCACGATTATCCCACAATGGGAGTGGTGTGACTGCAGTTGGGAGGCTCTCACAGTGGTACATATCTTTAGTCACTGTGAGACATACCGTGAACTTAAATACAGACTGAGTGGGGGTCTACCTCACTTGGGGATAACCCCCAGGGGGTTGAGAACTCGCTTGTATTTGTGAAAGAGGCTGGCCTGTTTCACAAAATCTAATATTGGCACGTTTTCCTTTCTGGCGGTTCTGCCTTTTTTTTGTGTCGTTTTGGCTATTGCCTTTTTATTTCTGTGTGTGTTTTGTCTTTTGCTCGTTTTACCTTATGTCGGTCTTTGGCTTTTCCCTTTTTACGTTTTTATGTTTTGTGTCTATTTAGGCTTTTGCCCATTTAGTTTTGTCTGGTTTTGCTGCAACAGGGGGGTGCAGTGAGTGTGCTCAGTAACTGTGTCAGTGGTTCCAGGTTCGGTACTAGACCAAGGTGGGCCTTCGTTTGGATGAGAAGTTAAACTGTGTCAAAGAACCCTCTCTACTATGCAGCTGTTAGACGAGTCCAAATTTCCAGTTGTAAGAGCTTGCCCTCCCCCAGCGTTGGTACACCAATGATAAATAGGCATTGGGCCTGTAGCTCAGGTCAGCAATTGGCTGTGGAAAAACTGCCTATTATGTCACCCTTGTGTCCATTCAGAGGGACGAGATTGGTACCCGAGCCTGCCATAGGCGGGAAAAGGGTTTGGGAGTTGCTTGGTTTGAACCACCATTCTATTTAATCCTATTCGAAATTGTGATACAACCTATGGGGCCCTTTCTGTAATCTAGGAAAACCAAAGGCATTCATTTTTGAGGTGGTTTTGTAGAAAGCAAGGACTGAAATTTAGTAAAACAATGGAAGGTCCTTTTCATTAATTTGTCAGAAAAGGTCCATTAAAAATGCTTACCTCCCTTTAGAACGACTTAAAGAATTTTTCTTTTAGCTTATTCCTTAAATCGTATAGGCTAGGTGCTATGAGGGACATCTCTGCATCTTTCATCAATTTCCGTCAGCTTTTCAAGGTCCTTGTCAGATGTTTGTCTTGGGGGGGGGGGGGGGTGTCTTTGGTTCGTTTAGTAAAAACCTATTAGAAGTTACTCATGAATTAGGTCCGTTGATTTTCTCAACAGGCTCATGAGGCTCCTTGTCAAGCTCATTCTTCCTATGGACCAGGAGCCTGGAACTACCCGGAGAGCAGCTGTAATGCGTTGGACACGCCAGTTCTCGTCTGATCATTGAGGTTAAACAACTCAACCCCAGGTGGTGGGGGGGGGTATTTCAGGTTACCATAGGTAACCGCTTGGGAATCTATGGGTACTACTAACGCCCAAAAATCGTTCTAACAGCATAGTGCCTTTGCAGACTCTGCTGTAAAACTATGCAGTGGACGGGGACACTAATGACCTTTGTATTTGAAGGGCCCTAAACCACCAACAAATCAAAAAACCAAAGGAGTCGTTGGAACAGGTTGTATGAAGAGATGTTATAGAGTTGGGGTGGACTGGGACCCAGGGAAAGATACTTACACCAAGGGCTGTAAGTTCTGGACTGACGAAGTTATATTCAGCCATCACATTTAGTTGTATGCACCCTGCAACGCTGAAGAGCATGTAGCCAACGGTTCCAAACAATGGATTCTGGAAGCAGAAAGATGGCAGATATTCTTAGTGAAAAGTTTAAGGATTTGTGGGATGTGCAGCACACCTGCATATTACAGAACCAGAATGCCGAAATTGGGAGCAGTTGAACCCTCATTTGTTTTGTCTTCGAGGGTTATCATCGTGTTTCTTTTGAGATATCATTAGGGACGTTGAAATGAGGAACGAATTGAGCGTTCCGAATACAAATACGAGTGTGTTGGGCATAATTGTGCCTCCCACTCGACCCCCCCCCCCCCTTTGGCAACGGTTAGAAGCCTCCAGAATCGTAACTTTTCCCCAGTT
>JAAFCE010008448.1:0-13485 GCA_013389805.1 Trigoniulus corallinus
TATTTAATTTAACGTCGGCCTATTTCCTTTGTAGACACAATTTTGATCACCCTAGGCCGAGGAGGGGCGAACATCTACACCTGGGAGTTTCTCCGATCTACACGTACATTTTAGTCCATGTAGAAACACAAGGTGACGACCTTAGTCTCATCGGACAGAAGGCACCCTGGGGGCCTATGTCTCGTTGATAAGAAACCGCTCGTCCGTCCAAGCTTCCTTGGTGTTTTAGGATCCAGGACCGTAACGAGGGAGTGGCGAAGAAGGCGGCCGCCACGGGCGCAAAATGTTTAAGTTTTTTGTCCTTATTGGGTTACGGGCAAGCGAGAGTTAGACACTTGCCACAGGCGCTTCATACCCCCGTTACGGCACTGTTAGGATCCTTCGACTACAATGGTCATTAGATCCCTGTCCACTGCATAGACACTACGTTAATACGACAATTTTTGGCTATTAGCGGTACCCAGTTTTCCCAAGCGGCCACCCATGTTAATACTAGCTGGGATTGTGGTGCTTAATTTCAGTGATCAGACGAGAACTGATGTATCCGAGGCAATACAGCCGCATCCTACCCTTTCAAGATCGAACCTGGAACCACGGACGCATGTGTCACGCAAATTGGATCGAACATATACAGCCGGCTCTCGTTATAACGAACGCGAAGAGGATGGACAATTCGCTTGTTATATGGAGTGTTCGTTATACCAAGAGGTACAGCCGATGTCACCTTGTGTCTTAATGTCTTGTAGGCCCTTTAGTGCATCTTCCTTGGACTCCTCAAGCCTCCTCACACAAACTGTCCACCACAATGCTTAACAATGTCTTTTCTGCAGAACACATATGCACTTCAGAGAAAGATGCAGGTGATGAATTATCTTTGGTATATACCTTAATAATGACCTCTACTTTCGATCTTTCGGTCCCCCGCCCCATGAAAAACATAGTCGTGGCCTCTAAAAAAACCCACCTAGAAATGGTACATAAAAAAACTCACCGTCTAACTTAACTCTTATTAAATAAAAAGTGCCACTATTCTGCATGCACTCTAAGCTACATGTGTGTAGCTTAAAAAAAGCAGCATTTAACCTTGAGTGACCAACATTACCAAAAAAATTTTTTTTTCATTTTCTGCAATAATATACCATAATTGTTTGCTTTTTTGGACGATTTCAAGGCAGTACCACATTTAAATGGAAAAGTGGCATCAATTTTCCATATGGCCAACTGTTAGGCCATACCTCCCTCTACTTAGAAAATAAATAGTTTATTGTTACCTGCAACCACCATTTTACAGTAAACCTGTAAACCCACACAAATAAAACCCATACGTCCTCTAAAAAATAACCCATCTCCAAAGTATTTCGAAACTTGAAAGAATATGGACTGACTAAACAGTTAGCAGTAAGCCCATGCGGCAAGCTTTTCAAAACGCAACCTGGTATTTAAAAAGTCTGTACCTCAAAAAAATTCTGCCAAGAAAATTCTACATTGGCCGCTTAAGCAAGGTATTCTGTAAGGATGAAAACGAGCCACTTCACCAGGCATCATTCATATTTTTAGGCTTTAGAGGAGATGGTAGTTTTATCAGTAAGACCAGCACCCCTATGAAATTTGTCCCTGGGGCGAACACTTTCTATGGTCCAATTCCAATTAACTTGCAGCTTCATATGTAATTTCAATTGAACCTAATGTGTACAAGGAGATCTTATCCATCTAGGTGTTATGGCACATGTGCGTTGTTAATGCATTTATATAACTTGTGTCTAATGCAATCTTGATGCTGTGTGAATAAATTTTTGGATTAAGCTCCAAGTTTTCTTGAAAACCAGTAGTAGTCCTTTCAAGATTCATGTCAATTAATAAGAAAAATATATTAACTACGTTTGAAACTTTAGAAATCCAACTTAGAGACATGGGTTTTTTTATGAACATTGGGTTTTTTTTAGGGTTTCACTTTTTTGAGAAATAGCAATGAATAGATCAGTGGTCTTCAAACTCTGTCGACTCACGGAACCCTTAGAACTATAAGATGCTTTGGGGAACCCCCATCCAACCTTTAGAAAATTATATCTCGCCGCTGCAAACGAATTATCATTTTGACTCGCGGAACCCCCAGAGATGTATTGCGGAACCCTGGGGTTCCACGGAACACAGTTTGAAGACCGCTTTTATCATACCTGTAGCCATGATAAAAGAACACAAAAAACTTTGGTAAAGAACACTTACAGAAAGATATGGGGCTAAAAGTGAAAATTGGGTTTTTTTTTTTAGAAGTCACGACTATACATATCGATTCTGTGAATGATCTCGTGTAGCCACGAATATCCCGTTTGTACGAATCTCGCTTTTCTAGGCACAGAAAAATCTCAATTCTGCTTTCCTTCTGCCTGGCCTCAACGTCACCACACTCTAATTGCAATTCCGTCATCAGAAAAATAATGTTTATTCATAAAAATACTTGTTTACGGCAATAATTATGCCCTAAAACACCAACGAACCTAAAAAAAAAAACCAACCCGGTAAAATGGAAAAACGCCGGCACACTGAGGTAAAAGCGGACACTTTGAGGTATGTGTTAAATTACCTCAAAGTGTCCCCCGGGACACATCGACACCGGTGCGAGGCGGGTTCATCACATTCCCTGAACCGAGCCACCAGTTTTAGTTTGTTTTGTTGGTTTGTTTGTGTTTAAGGTCCCTTCAACTACAAGGTCATTAGAGACCCGTCCACTGCATAGTTCTAATGCATATACTGCACAGACACTACACTAATGCGACGATTATTGGGTATTAGCAGTACCCAGCTTTCCCGAACGACCACCCATGTCAGTACTAACTGGGCTTGCGTTGCTTAACTTCAGTGATCAGACGAGAACTGGTGTGTCCAACGCAACTCGCCGCTCCTTGTTTTGTTGGTGTTTTCGGGCCCTTCAACTATAAGGTCATTAGCTCCCCGTCCACCGTGTAGTTTAATGCAGAGACTGCACAGACACCACACTAATGCGACGATCTTTGGGTATTAGCAGTGCCTAGCCTTCCCAAGCGGCCACCCATGTCAGTACTAACTGGGGTTGCGTTGCTTAACTTCAGTGATCTGACGAGAACTATACAAAAATGACGCATTAAAAAATTTAATATTTCAAGTTAATTAATCTTCCACTACTCATTATTTCAGTAACGTGACAATGGCAGAGGCCCAACGAGGCTACAGCCAAACAGCGCACTACGACTTTATCATGCATATAAACCGTTTGTAAACAAAGGGTGACGATATGCCGAGTTGTTCGTTACCTCAGTCATTAGCAAGGTATTGCGTGGGTGTTGAGCATCTCATTTCAATTAATTTTAAAACGTAACCTGTATAAAAACACAGGTGTTCAAATGAGTGGAACATTATTGCTATAGACCAGGTGCTTCAAATTTATTAATTAAATGCATGGAATGTTAGAATTAAAATGAAATTGGCCTGGTTGTAGTGTTCTCCATGAGCTGGATTGGTGGTTTTGGCGGAGAGCATTCTTGTGTGCTTATGTGCTTTTTTTGCACTCTGTTAGTCATCTTGCTATCGGCGGAGGCGGGTCAAGCACCTGGAGAATCCCAAACGTACTGCCCGCGTACTCAATACAAAGTAATGGTATCGATTTATTGATATCAAAGTAATCGATTTACTACCCTACATGAGAGGACAGAAATGCGCAAACATGACATTGCAAGATGGTGCCGAAAATGATCCACAGCAAGTCAACATACTATTGATGCGACAGATGAGGAGTCCTAAGACAATTGCACTTACTCCTGCACCAAAGCAGTTCTTAGCTATGGGATGGTTCTGGAAAGCGGTGGACAAATTACAACTGTCCTCTCAAATTCATCCTAAACATGTTCAATAGGATTTAGGTCTGGAGATTGACTGGCCATTTAATCAACTGAATATCCTCACTTTGAAAATATGAGTGAAAAAATGAGAGAGAGTAGGTTGAGGTGGTATGGGCACGTAATGAGAAGAGGGCAGGAGGAGCTCGTTAGGTCTATTTCAAGAATGCAGATGGTTGGAAATACCCGGGGCAGGGATAGAACGAAGCAGTCGTGGAAGGAAGTTGACCCGTAAGAATATGGTAGTGTGTGGGGTGGACGGGGGCCTGGTGGAAGATAGGCGGGAGTGGAGGACTAGAACCCGCAAACTTGACCTTGCCACAGGCGGGATAAGGGTATGATGATGACGATGAAGACATTCATTTATCATTTGGGCCCGACTTGGACGAGCAGTGTTATTCGTAAAAAGAGGACTAAGAACCAAATGCACCCCTGAAAAATCGCACAGCTCTCTGTACCTCTGAGAAGCAGGGAGATGTGACGAACACGTGAAGTGGTATATGGCCATCCAACATAATCCACCATAATGGCCCCTTTCCTTATTGTTGGAGGGTAGATGGCGGATCCCAGGATATCTCCGTCTAGAACATGAGTCTAAGCTGAATGTTGGCTCGCCACTGAAGACAACGCGGGCCCACTGAAGAGGGGTCCAGAGCTGATGTTCTCTGCTGAGGAAGCCAGCATTAAGGGTGGGTACATGGTCAGCGTTTTATTATGCGAAGGGGTCCGTGGACATAATCAGGACGCGCTCTAGAGGGGTGCAACCCAGACGTTAGTCCGGGGCGCCATTTTGGCTGCAAGTGTGAGGAAAAACTGCTGCTTAAATTGCATTATATTCTTAAGGGGCGGCAATTTGCCTTTTTGTCCAGGGCGACGTAAGCGCTAGAGCGGACCCTGACATAATAAGATTAGAAACCATTGATCTAAACAATAGTGATTAGTCATTCCACCCTACTGTTTCTGCAACCCGAAGAGCGCGTTGTGGCGCCTAGCACCTGTGCAATGTCCATCCACTCTGAACATAGGAACCATGGAACTGATTGAAGGGACGCGAGAATGCTCTCTCCAAAATCGAAGGTAGGAGAGTGGAAGTCTACTCTAATGCATCTGGTCTTCCACTCCCACCCATCTCCCACCAAGCCCCATGAATCTTAATGCTACATGGAGTTAAATATACGTGTAATTCGATACCGACCAAAAAGATCGTTCAGCCTTGTCATAGGTTGGAGAAGGGTTAGTTATGATGAAGACTGTCAATAAACGCAAACTATAAAAGTATTTTATGAAGAACGGAGAAGAACTTTGACGCATATTTCCCAAACTTAGGCGATGAGGAGACAGGAGGATATTCATCTTTCGGGTTTTGACAACTGTTTTTGGATGTTTCGCGTGAAAGTACCTTACTCGACGTTTCGGGCACGACAGTTCATTTCAAGTACAGTGGAACGAAATAGGATGGGAATCACTACTGTCCGCTATACACATTTATTAAAACATTTCCGACCATGGATAACCATCTTGAACGGTAGAAAGAGGTGATGTCCTACATTTCGATGAAAACAACGTTGACCCTTGACACCCCTATAGGGAGCGGCGAGTTGCGTTGGACACACCAGTTCTCGTCTGATCACTGAAGTTAAGCAACGCAAACCCAGTTAGTACTGACATGGGTGGTCGCTCGGGAAAGCTGGGTACTGCTAATACCCAATAATCGTCGCATTAGTGTAGTGTCTGTGCAGCGTATGCATTAGAACTATGCAGTGGACGAGTCTCTAATGACCTTGTAGTTGACGGGACCTTAAACACAAACAAACAAGACACCCCTATAAATGGGTGCCGAACATACACTACCCTATCAAAAGTCATGGGACAACCCTTATTTGCATGAAAATGTGACAGTCCTTTCAATATCATATTGTTGTTGTTGTTTGTTGGAGTTTAAGGTCCCATCAACTACGAGGTCATTAGAGACCCGTCCACTGTATAGTTCTAATGCATATACTGCACAGACACTACACTAATGCGACGATTATTGGGTATTAGCAGTATCCAGCTTTCCCGAGCGACCAACGCACATTGCACGCACATTGATTCGCAGCTTTTCAACATACTGCTTAGCAATTTGCGTCAACTAAAATGACTTTTAACGTAACACCAGTTCGACAGAACATTACAAGCCGTGACTCCAAAAAGGAGCTACATATAAGGAATTGCGCTGACGCTCCTTTTCTAAAGCACTTGCACAAAACGTCATCAAATTGTCGACAGTGTCGACGTGATTAAAGCTTAACTGTGGTGACACGGAATTAGACACGAGTCAAAAAATTCAATAATTAGATGGCTACTTACTAATAGACGGTGCAAAAATGTCGCCGCTAAATAGAATCAACGGATTCTCGTCACTGAATGATTTTAAGGCAAAGGAAAACCTAGCAGCACCAGCTACAGGTTCCGTTGGCTGCGACTCCACGTTGTAGCAATCATTAAAATGCAAAATGGTGATAACTCCTTCCTGCTGCGGCATTTTAACGGATTCCTCGTTAGCTCCCAATAGGTCACTTCTTAACTGCTAATGCTACAAGTGAATTTCTAGTTTCTTTTATAGAACCTGAAAAACAGACAAAAATATACCTATGAGTTTAAAAAAAAATGTGATTCAAGCTCACGCTCAGACCACAACGAGAACACGTGTCCCAATTTTGAAGGCAAAAAAACAATGCACTACAAATATTTAAAAACACACTTCGCTATTGAACTAGAAAAATAAAAAAGCAATGCAACCTGTACACTTCAAATTTCTACAAGTAATTATTTTTCCTGTTTCAGAGTGACGTCGTCAAAAAACGCAAATCAACGGATAATGGCTAGGATTGCGAGACGATCGTATTTTCTGAGGTTCTCCCGAATTTGAGTGTCAAATCCCTCTCCCTATAAGAGGCGTAAGAACAACTGACGGAGGCGCACTCGGAACTTTTCTTTCGCCCGAAAGAAGCCATCCCACCGCGATCCACTATCGAACCTGGAACCAATGACGCAGTAATCGAGCACGATACCTCCTGCGCCAACGAGGCTGGTAACAGCATATTCTATATATATATTGTAAAACGAAAATGTTCATCATGGAATTAAGAAATCTTCAGCAGTAAACTATGAAGCAATTCTGCAAGAAGACGGCAATATATCAACACCTTCCCGGTAAAACATCGTAAGGTCGTTAAATTAATTTAAAAATGACTCGTTCCTTACTCCTTTAAATTAATTTAAAAATTACGTGCCTTACTCTGATTTACCGGGAAGGTGTCGATATACACATGCTGATAAACTACGTAGTTTCAATACGTATTTTTGTCACGGGCGGAGAGGGGTAAGTTTATTTGGTTGTATAATATTGGCCTCCATCCCGATATACCGTAATTATTCTAATAAACGGCGCTCCGTTTATTTATTTATTTTTTTTTTCAAAGGCCTTTTTTTGTTACGCCGTTTATTGGAGGGCGCCGTTTATTATTTTTTTCAATTTATAAATGGAAACTTTTTAGCCGGACAAGTTGATTTCATTAATTTTGATTTTTGCTGATGCCACCTCTCGCATCTGAATTTATGGGCAAAATGAAATTAAGAAAAATAATCAATGGTTCATTTAAAATTTAAATCCTTACCCTAGATTCAGAAAACTGTAGAGGTTTAGCCACAGGACGATTACTATCATTCTCAACTGCAGAAATTGCCAACAATTTAAATGCTAAAGAATACTTTCTCTTTGAAACTTTTCTTTCAACAATATCAGCACAACAGCTTAGTTTACACGACTGTGACTTATTAGGAAGTTCAATCTATCTTGTGAAAATACTGTGAATCGCATTGCACCAGGGTCACCCACAGAACAGAGAGGAGGAAGAAAAACCCTGGGGTACACCAGTACCTCTGTTCAGGCATGAGGCTGATTCCTTATTGCAGTATAGTTGTTGTGCAATAGGTCAGACACCATGCAATATTAAAACTGACAAAGCATTAATTTACCTGCAAAATTTATATTTTGGTTGTAAAATGTGGTGTTGGAACAGTGTGGTAGGCCGGCATCCCCACACAGACAACCAGCCAAAATTCCTGCGGGTTCCAGGCGCCTGGCTGGGGTGTTCCCAGTCATAGCATGTTCAATGGACCCACGGACCCAACCCTGCCACAGGCTGGATGTGGTGATGATGATACCAGTACCCCTGTGTAGCATTAAAGGGTTAATCATTAAAAAAAAATAGTTAACTTGCACGATCACTTCCAGACAGTTTCGAAATAAACGGCGCGCTGTTTACTAGAGGCCGCCGTTTATTATTTTTTTTTCAGCTGAAAGGTGCGCCGGTTATTGGAGGGCGCCGTTTATTAGAATAATTACGTTAAGAATCGAGGATGGGGAGGAAAAATTCGTTAGGTCCACCACGAGGATGCAGGTTATTGAAAGCACCCGAGGCTGAGTAAAACGAAAGCAGATCTGAGGGCAGGTAGCACGTGTGTGGAGTGGATGGGGAACTAGTGGCAGCTAGGCAGGAGTGGATATTTAGAACTCAGACCCGACTCTGCCACAGGCGGGATAATGGTATGATGAAGGAAGACGGCTGAACTTGGACATTTGCCTGGAAGTAAAAGCGACTGTAAGCCATTTTCCCGCCTATGGCAGAGTCGGAGACCCATTTATGAACCTCTAGGACGCAAGGACGATTTATTGGGAGGTATTTCTAAGCAGCCGGCTGTCGACCTCATGCTAAAAACATTATGCTTATTTATGGTCGGCCTGTTTCTCTTCTTTGGGGCGCTTTTCCTCCACCGACTCCAGAGGGGTGAGCTCCCCATACACGTGGGAATTCTGATGATCTACAAGTTGTACGTACTAGGGACATCGTACGCACAACGCAGGACCATTGCCTTACTTTCCATCTGAAGGAAGGCTCATTCGGGGCAGGCTCTCATTGGAAGAACTCCAAAACCATCTTGGTCCCGTATGGAACCTGGAACCAATGACGTTGTAGCTAAGCACCATTTCCGTAATTCAGACTATCCAAAAAAAATGTTTTAAATTCATTGCTGTTTCGAAAGAAACAAGCGTTAAGTACGCTTGAGAGCTGACAGCTGATTTTGAAGATATTTATAAACGCCGCATGCTATTTTTAGAAAACCTTGTTTGCCCCCGGCACAAGGTACTTGGCCATGATCTCCAGATTTTGTCGCAGAACAGAATCACAATGAATAAAATTAGATCATGCTTGAAACGGTTTTAGACGCTATTGGTCTAAGGGGGCGGCAATATTTATATACACCATGACACTAGCTTCGCAAACATTGACTCAACCCATTCCGAACCCTTTCCTCCCTCTGTCAAGGTTCCTGTTAAAACAGGGAACACACGGGCAAAATGTTGGGTAATATATTTTAGGAAGTCAGTTGCTAAACTAATTTGCACGCTTCCTATTTTCTTCGTGGGAGCAAATTCGGTGACAGACTTGAACGGGGTAAGATATTACACCTATAATTTTGTCCATCAACACGTATCAATGGCCACCGTTTTATTTGTTATTTGATTGAAGCTTATCGGGTCTTTTTATTTCTTTCGTTGGTATTTTAGGACCCTTCAACTGCAAGGTCGTTAGAGCCCCGCCCAATGCGTAGTTATTATAATGCACAGACTGCACAAACACTACACTAACGCGACGATTTTTGGGTATTAGCAGTACCCAGTTTTCCCAAGCGGCTACCTGGGGTAGCGTTGCTAATCAGACGAGAACTGGTGTGCCCGGCACTCCCGTCACATCGGGGGACATTCTTCTCATAACTACAGAAGCGATCCTGACAAAGAAGGAGACGCAAAAGAGCAAGGTAAGGGAAGAGTACAAAACAGGCATGGTAGAGGAAAGCGAACAGAACAATAGCACACATTTGATTTTGTTTTCTTTGTTGGCGTTTTAGGGCCCTTCAACTACAAGGTCATTAGGGCCCCGTCCACAGCATAGTTCTTATGCAGAGACTGCATAGACACTACACTAATGCGACGATTTTTGGGTATTAGCAGTACCCAGTTTTCCCAAGCGGCCACCCATGTCAGTACTAGCTGGGGTTGCGCTGCTTAACTTCAGTGATCAGACGAGAACTGGTGTGTCCAACGCAATTCGCCGCTCCCCAGCACACAGTTGAAGTGCTGGACGATAGTTTTACCGTACGTGAGAAACCCAATGCTGCAACCTTCATATTGTACCCGTAGTGTTACCCTGTAAAAGACGAGGAGATACAGGGGTCCCGCACACTAACTCGCAACCCATACAGGGACCAACACCACTCAAATTTCTTTCGGTCGGACCGGCTGTATTGCGATGGACACACTGAAGGTAAGCATCACAACCCCAGCTAGTAGTAACATGGGTGGCTGCTTGGAAAAACTGGGTACCGCTAATACCCAAAAATCGTCGCATTAGTGGATGTCGCTTTAATGGCCCTAAAACATCAATGAAACAAAAGCAAAATCGGACCGAGTGTATTGCGATGGACACACCAGTTCTCGGCTGATTACTGATGTTAAGCAAACACAACCCCGTTTGTATGTGTTGACAGTGTTTTAGGGCCCTTCAAATACAAGGTCATTAGAGTCCCGCCCACAACATAGTTCTAATTCAGAGACTGCATAAACACTACACTAATGTGACGATTTTTGGATATTAGCGGTGCTCAGTTTTCCCAAGTGGCCACCCATGGTAGTACTACCTGGGGTTGCGTTGCTTAACTTCAGTGATCACATGAGAACTGGTTTGTCCAACGTAATAAGCCGCTCCCAAAAAACACAACGCCAGATAGTACTAGCATGGTTGATCGCGTGGGGAAACTGGGTACTGCTAGTATCCGTGCAGACTCTGCATTACAACCGCTCAGTGGACAGGGCACTAATGACCACCTAACGTCCTCCTTCAGTCATCTTTCAAATCGTTCGATAATTTGTGAACGGAAGCGCAAGGTAATCTGCAAGGAGAAATGAAATATTGCTTACGATATTCGAGAATGAAACATTTAAACTGGGTCATATAAAAAAGTTACAAAAACGAATTTTATGGTCTGTGGTTCCTACTAAATCTGCTTCGCGTGGAGTTATTCGTTTTCTGCAGACGGATTTTGACACTCGTCTTCCCAACCCGAATTTCGATAGTTTCTTTCCACATTTGCTCAGTTCTTACATTTCAACAAAACTGTTGCAGTAAGTCACCACTCGTATAGATCTCCTGCATCTATCAGCTACTATCAGCCCTTATTGCCACATTTCGACATTATCAAAATTTGTTTACAAAAATCCTTCCTGACAACTTCTCCAGTCTAGACCAGTGGTTCTCAAAGCGTGTTCCGTGAAACAACTTCAAGTGTTCCGCAAAAAAATTTAATGCACAAATAAAGTAATGAAGAGATACTCTGATGTGACCCGCAGAATCAAAGGGGGGGGGGGTGACTGAAGTGGAGACAGGCAAGCGGAGTCCTGTGTGATAGGAGGATCCCAATCTAGTTGAAAGGCAAGTTCTACAGGACAGTGGTTAGACCAGCCATGCTATATGGATCAGAGTGCTGGGCAGTGAGGAAGAGCTACGTAAATAGAATGCGAGTAGTCGAGATGCGAATGCTGTGGCACATGTGTGGCGTGTCGAGAGGTGATAGAATTAGGAATGGTCATATTACAGGTAACTTGGGGTGGTGGACATCGCCGAAAAAATGAGGGAGAATATGCTGAGGTGGTATGGACACCTCATGAGAAGGGAGGAGGATGAGCTCGTTAGGTCCTTGCCAGGAATGAAGGGCGTCAGTAGCACCCGTGGCTGGGGGAGATCGAAGCAGACGTGGGAACAGGTTGTCCGTAAGGATATGACAGTGTGTGGGGTGGACGGGGAACTTGAGAACCACTGCTCTAGACAAACGTATTCTTGGTACTGTACTACTTCAGAATTGTTTATGCCGTTTTTCATTGAGTGGAGAGGTCGCCACAAATCTTGTCAAATTTCACTAACAAGGGGAGCGGCTTATTGCGTTGGATACACCAGTTATCGCCTGATCATTGAAGTTCACTAACGCAACCCCAGCTAGTAATGACATGGGTGGCCGCTTGGGTAAACTGGGTACTGCTTATACTCAAAAATCGCCACAAAACCCAAAAAACCCACAGACAACTCAGCCATATTTCCTGCGGGTTCCAGACGCCTGGCTGGGGTGCCTCCAGTCAGAGCATGTTCAGCGGACTTGCAGACCCGACCCTACCACAGGCGGGATAAGGGTATGATGTTGTTGTTAGGACTCTACTGCACCCATTCATGATGGGTGAACTGGGTTGCTGCTGTGTGCAGGGCATTGTGCGCTCCATGCGTGCGTGTTCGTGAACAGAAGCAAAATTTGTTTGCAAGTGGTGTTCGTTGACCGAGACGTTCGTGATCCGAGGAATCACTGTATATTTCTTGAACTGTATGATGCAATTTATATACAGTGAAGTATGGTTGTAACGAACCAGGGACAATGTACTAAAAACGGTTTGTTATAACGGATGAAAGATTTCATTGGCAAAAATATTCCACTGGGAAACTTTCATTGTTGAAATACAGTACGTTATAACCAAGAGTTCGTTATTAACGAGTTCGCTATAGCCGAACTCTACTGTATACACCTTTTCTGAAACACAATGTTAACTAATGAATGCATCATTTTAGAAGGTGTGGCTCTCCGCCAATCTCTTCTCCCACAAAGTGGCCCCCGAGCCAAAATAATTGCTCACCCCTGCCCTAAATCATCTCAAGAAATCAGCAGGCAGACGTTAAATAACCACATAGATCAAAACTTATTTCCACGGCTCAGCAGAGGGTAACCTCGGACAAAACAAGTAGGACTTCAACGAAAAAGAAGTAGAGCGTTAAACATCGGGAATTAACCCTTCTGTTTTTGTTGTGAACTCGCTTATTTCGATCGGCGTTCTTCCATGATATACTCGCGAGCAAAAAAAACATAAATGACGGAATAAACACGAAAATCTTTGAGTGCTTTCAGTGCCTTAAGGATAACAAAAGGATTTCTCAAACTAGGTCATTATTGGAAAGGTCGCACAACCAATCAATACGGTTTACAGGCTTTCTCAATGGTAAATATAACCTTTGTCATGCATGCACTTCTATTGATTGATGGTTTTTGTCATTTAAAGAGTCATTAAGAAAGTCATTACGGTCTCGGAAAAAGTATGATAAACAGTACCGATAACTGCACTGCAATAAGGGGAAACAACGAGAGTAAGTGGGTGCAGGTTCGACCCCCTTAGTATTCTTTAAATATAAGGTCTTTCAAACTTATGAATAGTCAGTGTTCCCTAAATTTTTCCCCTTTGCTGCATATACAGTATATCAGGGGTGGCGAACCTATGGCAGGCGTGCCAAGGATGACACGCAGAAAAATACTGCTGGCACGTGGCATGCAGGAGAGACCCGGGCAAGTTGACGATACTAACAGTTTTCAAATTAAGTTTTTATTTTTATTTTAGAGAGAGAAGTTTTCAAACTGGCCAAGGCTAGAGATAAGGCAGCAAAAGATATACCCCGAGCCATAACAGTGAAGGACGGCTTAG
>JAAFCE010008449.1:0-13489 GCA_013389805.1 Trigoniulus corallinus
TATTTAATTTAACGTCGGCCTATTTCCTTTGTAGACACAATTTTGATCACCCTAGGCCGAGGAGGGGCGAACATCTACACCTGGGAGTTTCTCCGATCTACACGTACATTTTAGTCCATGTAGAAACACAAGGTGACGACCTTAGTCTCATCGGACAGAAGGCACCCTGGGGGCCTATGTCTCGTTGATAAGAAACCGCTCGTCCGTCCAAGCTTCCTTGGTGTTTTAGGATCCAGGACCGTAACGAGGGAGTGGCGAAGAAGGCGGCCGCCACGGGCGCAAAATGTTTAAGTTTTTTGTCCTTATTGGGTTACGGGCAAGCGAGAGTTAGACACTTGCCACAGGCGCTTCATACCCCCGTTACGGCACTGTTAGGATCCTTCGACTACAATGGTCATTAGATCCCTGTCCACTGCATAGACACTAAGTTATTGCGACAATTATTGGCTATTAGCGGTACCCAGTTTTCCCAAGCGGCCACCCATGTTAATACTAGCTGGGATTGTGGTGCTTAATTTCAGTGATCAGACGAGAAATGATGTATCCGAGGCAATACAGCCGCATCCTACCCTTTCAAGATCGAACCTGGAACCACGGATACATGTGTCACGCAACTTGGATCGAACATATACAGCCGGCTCTCGTTATAACGAACGCGAAGAGGATGGACAATTCGCTTGTTATATGGAGTGTTCGTTATACCAAGAGGTACAGCCGATGTCACCTTGTGTCTTAATGTCTTGTAGGCCCTTTAGTGCATCTTCCTTGGACTCCTCAAGCCTCCTCACACAAACTGTCCACCACAATACTTAACAATGTCTTTTCTGCAGAACACATATGCACTTCAGAGAAAGATGCAGGTGATGAATTATCTTTGGTATATACCTTAATAATGACCTCTACTTTCGATCTTTCGGTCCCCCGCCCCATGAAAAACATAGTCGTGGCCTCTAAAAAAACCCACCTAGAAATGGTACATAAAAAAACTCACCGTCTAACTTAACTCTTATTAAATAAAAAGTGCCACTATTCTGCATGCACTCTAAGCTACATGTGTGTAGCTTAAAAAAAGCAGCATTTAACCTTGAGTGACCAACATTACCAAAAAAAATTTTTTTTTCATTTTCTGCAATAATATACCATAATTGTTTGCTTTTTTAGACGATTTCAAGGCAGTACCACATTTAAATGGAAAAGTGGCATCAATTTTCCATATGGCCAACTGTTCGGCCATACCTCCCTCTACTTAGAAAATAAATATTTTATTGTTACCTACAACCACCATTTTACAGTAATCCTGTAAACCCACACAAAAAAAACCCATACGTCCTCCAAAAAATAACCCATCTCCAAAGTATTTCGAAACTTGAAAGAATATGGACTGACTAAACAGTTAGCAGTAAGCCCATGCGGCAAGCTTTTCAAAACGCAACCTGGTATTTAAAAAGTCTGTACCTCAAAAAAATTCTGCCAAGAAAATTCTACATTGGCCGCTTAAGCAAGGTATTCTGTAAGGATGAAAACGAGCCACTTCACCAGGCATCATTCATATTTTTAGGCTTTAGAGGAGATGGTAGTTTTATCAGTAAGACCAGCACCCCTATGGAATTTGTCCCTGGGGCGAACACTTTCTATGGTCCAATTCCAATGAACTTGCAGCTTCATATATAATTTCAATTGAACCTAATGTGTACAAGGAGATCTTATCCATCTAGGTGTTATGGCACATGTGCGTTAATGCATTTATAATAACTTGTGTCTAATGCAATCTTGATGCTGTGTGAATAAATTTTTGGATTAAGCTCCAAGTTTTCTTGAAAACCAGTAGTAGTCCTTTCAAGATTCATGTCAATTAATAAGAAAAATATATTAACTACGTTTGAAACTTTAGAAATCCAACTTAGAGACATGGGTTTTTTTATGAACATTGGGTTTTTTTTAGGGTTTCACTTTTTTGAGAAATAGCAATGAATAGATCAGTGGTCTTCAAACTCTGTCGACTCACGGAACCCTTAGAACTATAAGATGCTTTGGGGAACCCCCATCCCACCTTTAGAAAATTATATCTCGCCGCTGCAAACGAATTATCATTTTGACTCGCGGAACCCCCAGAGATGTATTGCGGAACCCTGGGGTTCCACGGAACACAGTTTGAAGACCGCTTTTATCATACCTGTAGCCATGATAAAAGAACACAAAAAACTTTGGTAAAGAACACTTACAGAAAGATATGGGGCTAAAAGTGAAAATTGGGTTTTTTTTTTTAGAAGTCACGACTATACATATCGATTCTGTGAATGATCTCGTGTAGCCACGAATATCCCGTTTGTACGAATCTCGCTTTTCTAGGCACAGAAAAATCTCAATTCTGCTTTCCTTCTGCCTGGCCTCAACGTCACCACACTCTAATTGCAATTCCGTCATCAGAAAAATAATGTTTATTCATAAAAATACTTGTTTACGGCAATAATTATGCCCTAAAACACCAACGAACCTAAAAAAAAAAACCAACCCGGTAAAATGGAAAAACGCCGGCACACTGAGGTAAAAGCGGACACTTTGAGGTATGTGTTAAATTACCTCAAAGTGTCCCCCGGGACACATCGACACCGGTGCGAGGCGGGTTCATCACATTCCCTGAACCGAGCCACCAGTTTTAGTTTGTTTTGTTGGTTTGTTTGTGTTTAAGGTCCCTTCAACTACAAGGTCATTAGAGACCCGTCCACTGCATAGTTCTAATGCATATACTGCACAGACACTACACTAATGCGACGATTATTGGGTATTAGCAGTACCCAGCTTTCCCGAACGACCACCCATGTCAGTACTAACTGGGCTTGCGTTGCTTAACTTCAGTGATCAGACGAGAACTGGTGTGTCCAACGCAACTCGCCGCTCCTTGTTTTGTTGGTGTTTTCGGGCCCTTCAACTATAAGGTCATTAGCTCCCCGTCCACCGTGTAGTTTAATGCAGAGACTGCACAGACACCACACTAATGCGACGATCTTTGGGTATTAGCAGTGCCTAGCCTTCCCAAGCGGCCACCCATGTCAGTACTAACTGGGGTTGCGTTGCTTAACTTCAGTGATCTGACGAGAACTATACAAAAATGACGCATTAAAAAATTTAATATTTCAAGTTAATTAATCTTCCACTACTCATTATTTCAGTAACGTGACAATGACAGAGGCCCAACGAGGCTACAGCCAAACAGCGCACTACGACTTTATCATGCATATAAACCGTTTGTAAACAAAGGGTGACGATATGCCCCGTTGTTGTTCGTTACCTCAGTCATTAGCAAGAGATATGCGTGGGTGTTGAGCATCTCATTTCAATTAATTTTAAAACGTAACCTGTATAAAAACACGGGTGTTCAAATGAGTGGAACATTATTGCTATAAGACCAGGTGCTTCAAATTTATTAATTAAATGCATGGAATGTTATAATTAAAATGAAATTGGCCTGGTTGTAGTGTTCTCCATGAGCTGGATTGGTGGTTTTGGCGGAGAGCATTCTTGTGTGCTTATGTGCTTTTTTTGCACTCTGTTAGTCATCTTGCTATCGGCGGAGGCGGGTCAAGCACCTGGAGAATCCCAAACGTACTGCCCGCGTACTCAATACAAAGTAATGGTATCGATTTATTGATATCAAAGTAATCGATTTACTATCCTACATGAGAGGACAGAAATGCGCAAACATGACATTGCAAGATGGTGCCGAAAATGATCCACAGCAAGTCAACATACTATTGATGCGACAGATGAGGAGTCCTAAGACAATTGCACTTACTCCTGTACCAAAGCAGTTCTTAGCTATCGGATGGTTCTGGAAAGCGGTGGACAAATTACAAATGTCCTCTCAAATTCATCCTAAACATGTTCAATAGGATTTAGGTCTGGAGATTGACTGGCCATTTAATCCACTGAATATCCTCACTTTGAAAATATGAGTGAAAAAATGAGAGAGAGTTCGTTGATGGTTCGTTGGTGAGAGGAGGAGCTCGTTAGGTCTATTTCAAGAATGCAGATGGTTGGAAATACCCGGGGCAGGGATAGAACGAAGCAGTCTTGGGAGCAGGTTGACTCGTAAGAATATGGTAGTGTGTGGGGTGGACGGGGGCCTGGTGGAAGATAGGCGGGAGTGGAGGACTAGAACCCGCAAACTTGACCTTGCCACAGGCGGGATAAGGGTATGATGATGACGATGAAGACATTCATTTATCATTTGGGCCCGACTTGGACGAGCAGTGTTATTCGTAAAAAGAGGACTAAGAACCAAATGCACCCCTGAAAAATCGCACAGCTCTCTATACCTCTGAGAAGCAGGGAGATGTGACGAACACGTGAAGTGGTATATGGCCATCCAACATAATCCCCCATAATAGCCCCTTTCCTTATTGTTGGAGGGTAGATAGCGGATCCCAGGATATCTCCAGATCAAGGTCCGTCTAGAACATGAGTCTAAGCTGAATGTTGGCTCGCCACTGAAGACAACGCGGGCCCACTGAAGAGGGGTCCAGAGCTGATGTTCTCTGCTGAGGAAACCAGCACTCAGGGTGGGTCCATGGTCAGCTTTTTGCTATGCGAAGGGGTCCGTGGCCATAATCAGGACGCGCTCTAGAGGGGTGCAACCCAGACGTTAGTCCGGGGCGCCATTTTGGCAGCAAGTGTGAGGAAAAACTGCTGCTTAAATTGCATTATATTCTTAAGGGGCGGCAATTTGCCTTTTTGTCCAGGGCGACGTAAGCGCTAGAGCGGACCCTGACATAATAAGATTAGAAACCATTGATCTAAACAACAGTGATTAGTCATTCCACCCTACTGTTTCTGCAACCCGAAGAGCGCGTTGTGGCGCCTAGCACCTGTGCAATGTCCATCCACTCTGAACATAGGAACCATGGAACTGATTGAAGGGACGCGAGAATGCTCTCTCCAAAATCGAAGGTAGGAGAGTGGAAGTCTACTCTAATGCATCTGGTCTTCCACTCCCACCCATCTCCCACCAAGCCCCATGAATCTTAATGCTACATGGAGTTAAATATACGTGTAATTCGATACCGACCAAAAAGATCGTTCAGCCTTGTCATAGGTTGGAGAAGGGTTAGTTATGATGAAGATTGTCAATAAACGCAAACAACTATAAAAGTATTTTATGAAGAACGGAGAAGAACTTTGACGCATATTTCCCAAACTTAGGCGATGAGGAGACAGGACGATATTCATCTTTCGGGATTTGACAACTGTTTTTGGATGTTTCGCGTGAAAGTACCTTACTCGACGTCTCGGGCACGACAGTTCATTTTAAGTACAGTGGAACGAAATAGGATGGGAATCACTACTGTCCACTATACACATTTATTAAAACATTTCCGACTATGGATAACCACCTTGAACGGTAAAAAGAGGTGATGTCCTACATTTGGATGAAAACAACGTTGACCCTTGACACCCCTATAGGGAGCGGCGAGTTGCGTAGGACACACCAGTTCTCGTCTGATCACTGAAGTTAAGCAACGCAAGCCCAGTTAGTACTGACATGGGTGGTCGCTCGGGAAAGCTGGGTACTGCTAATACCCAATAATCGTCGCATTAGTGTAGTGTCTGTGCAGCGTATGCATTAGAACTATGCAGTGGACGAGTCTCTAATGACCTTGTAGTTGACGGGACCTTAAACACAAACAAACAAGACACCCCTATAAATGGGTGCCGAACATACACTACACTATCAAAAGTCATGGGACAACCCTTATTTGCATGAAAATGTGACAGTCCTTTCAATATCATATTGTTGTTGTTGTTTGTTGGAGTTTAAGGTCCCATCAACTACGAGGTCATTAGAGACCCGTCCACTGTATAGTTCTAATGCATATACTGCACAGACACTACACTAATGCGACGATTATTGGGTATTAGCAGTATCCAGCTTTCCCGAGCGACCAACGCACATTGCACGCACATTGATTCGCAGCTTTTCAACATACTGCTTAGCAATTTGCGTCAACTAAAATGACTTTTAACGTAACACCAGTTCGACAGAACATTACAAGCCGTGACTCCAAAAAGGAGCTACATATAAGGAATTGCGCTGACGCTCCTTTTCTAAAGCACTTGCACAAAACGTCATCAAATTGTCGACAGTGTCGACGTGATTAAAGCTTAACTGTGGTGACACGGAACTAGACACGAGTCAAAAAATTCAATAATTAGATGGCTACTTACTAATAGACGGTGCAAAAATGTCGCCGCTAAATAGAATCAACGGATTCTCGTCACTGAATGATTTTAAGGCAAAGGAAAACCTAGCAGCACCAGCTACAGGTTCCGTTGGCTGCGACTCCACGTTGTAGCAATCATTAAAATGCAAAATGGTGATAACTCCTTCCTGCTGCGGCATTTTAACGGATTCCTCGTTAGCTCCCAATAGGTCACTTCTTAACTGCTAATGCTACAAGTGAATTTCTAGTTTCTTTTATAGAACCTGAAAAACAGACAAAAATATACCTATGAGTTTAAAAAAAAATGTGATTCAAGCTCACGCTCAGACCACAACGAGAACACGTGTCCCAATTTTGAAGGCAAAAAAACAATGCACTACAAATATTTAAAAACACACTTCGCTATTGAACTAGAAAAATAAAAAAGCAATGCAACCTGTACACTTCAAATTTCTACAAGTAATTATTTTTCCTGTTTCAGAGTGACGTCGTCAAAAAACGCAAATCAACGGATAATGGCTAGGATTGCGAGACGATCGTATTTTCTGAGGTTCTCCCGAATTTGAGTGTCAAATCCCTCTCCCTATAAGAGGCGTAAGAACAACTGACGGAGGCGCACTCGGAACTTTTCTTTCGCCCGAAAGAAGCCATCCCACCGCGATCCACTATCGAACCTGGAACCAATGACGCAGTAATCGAGCACGATACCTCCTGCGCCAACGAGGCTGGTAACAGCATATTCTATATATATATTGTAAAACGAAAATGTTCATCATGGAATTAAGAAATCTTCAGCAGTAAACTATGAAGCAATTCTGCAAGAAGACGGCAATATATCAACACCTTCCCGGTAAAACATCGTAAGGTCGTTAAATTAATTTAAAAATGACTCGTTCCTTACTCCTTTAAATTAATTTAAAAATTACGTGCCTTACTCTGATTTACCGGGAAGGTGTCGATATACACATGCTGATAAACTACGTAGTTTCAATACGTATTTTTGTCACGGGCGGAGAGGGGTAAGTTTATTTGGTTGTATAATATTGGCCTCCATCCCGATATACCGTAATTATTCTAATAAACGGCGCTCCGTTTATTTATTTATTTTTTTTTTCAAAGGCCTTTTTTTGTTACGCCGTTTATTGGAGGGCGCCGTTTATTATTTTTTTCAATTTATAAATGGAAACTTTTTAGCCGGACAAGTTGATTTCATTAATTTTGATTTTTGCTGATGCCACCTCTCGCATCTGAATTTATGGGCAAAATGAAATTAAGAAAAATAATCAATGGTTCATTTAAAATTTAAATCCTTACCCTAGATTCAGAAAACTGTAGAGGTTTAGCCACAGGACGATTACTATCATTCTCAACTGCAGAAATTGCCAACAATTTAAATGCTAAAGAATACTTTCTCTTTGAAACTTTTCTTTCAACAATATCAGCACAACAGCTTAGTTTACACGACTGTGACTTATTAGGAAGTTCAACCTATCTTGTGAAAATACTGTGAATCGCATTGCACCAGGGTCACCCACAGAACAGAGAGGAGGAAGAAAAACCCTGGGGTACACCAGTACCTCTGTTCAGGCATGAGGCTGATTCCTTATTGCAGTATAGTTGTTGTGCAATAGGTCAGACACCATGCAATATTAAAACTGACAAAGCATTAATTTACCTGCAAAATTTATATTTTGGTTGTAAAATGTGGTGTTGGAACAGTGTGGTAGGCCGGCATCCCCACACAGACAACCAGCCAAAATTCCTGCGGGTTCCAGGCGCCTGGCTGGGGTGTTCCCAGTCATAGCATGTTCAATGGACCCACGGACCCAACCCTGCCACAGGCTGGATGTGGTGATGATGATACCAGTACCCCTGTGTAGCATTAAAGGGTTAATCATTAAAAAAAAATAGTTAACTTGCACGATCACTTCCAGACAGTTTCGAAATAAACGGCGCGCTGTTTACTAGAGGCCGCCGTTTATTATTTTTTTTTCAGCTGAAAGGTGCGCCGGTTATTGGAGGGCGCCGTTTATTAGAATAATTACGTTAAGAATCGAGGATGGGGAGGAAAAATTCGTTAGGTCCACCACGAGGATGCAGGTTATTGAAAGCACCCGAGGCTGAGTAAAACGAAAGCAGATCTGAGGGCAGGTAGCACGTGTGTGGAGTGGATGGGGAACTAGTGGCAGCTAGGCAGGAGTGGATATTTAGAACTCAGACCCGACTCTGCCACAGGCGGGATAATGGTATGATGAAGGAAGACGGCTGAACTTGGACATTTGCCTGGAAGTAAAAGCGACTGTAAGCCATTTTCCCGCCTATGGCAGAGTCGGAGACCCATTTATGAACCTCTAGGACGCAAGGACGATTTATTGGGAGGTATTTCTAAGCAGCCGGCTGTCGACCTCATGCTAAAAACATTATGCTTATTTATGGTCGGCCTGTTTCTCTTCTTTGGGGCGCTTTTCCTCCACCGACTCCAGAGGGGTGAGCTCCCCATACACGTGGGAATTCTGATGATCTACAAGTTGTACGTACTAGGGACATCGTACGCACAACGCAGGACCATTGCCTTACTTTCCATCTGAAGGAAGGCTCATTCGGGGCAGGCTCTCATTGGAAGAACTCCAAAACCATCTTGGTCCCGTATGGAACCTGGAACCAATGACGTTGTAGCTAAGCACCATTTCCGTAATTCAGACTATCCAAAAAAAATGTTTTAAATTCATTGCTGTTTCGAAAGAAACAAGCGTTAAGTACGCTTGAGAGCTGACAGCTGATTTTGAAGATATTTATAAACGCCGCATGCTATTTTTAGAAAACCTTGTTTGCCCCCGGCACAAGGTACTTGGCCATGATCTCCAGATTTTGTCGCAGAACAGAATCACAATGAATAAAATTAGATCATGCTTGAAACGGTTTTAGACGCTATTGGTCTAAGGGGGCGGCAATATTTATATACAACATGACACTAGCTTCGCAAACATTGACTCAACCCATTCCGAACCCTTTCCTCCCTCTGTCAAGGTTCCTGTTAAAACAGGGAACACACGGGCAAAATGTTGGGTAATATATTTTAGGAAGTCAGTTGCTAAACCTAATTTGCACGCTTCCTTTTTTCTTCGTGGGAGCAAATTCGGTGACAGACTTGAACGGGGTAAGATATTACACCTATAATTTTGTCCATCAACACGTATCAATGGCCACCGTTTTATTTGTTATTTGATTGAAGCTTATCGGGTCTTTTTATTTCTTTCGTTGGTATTTTAGGACCCTTCAACTGCAAGGTCGTTAGAGCCCCGCCCAATGCATAGTTATTATAATGCACAGACTGCACAAACACTACACTAACGCGACGATTTTTGGGTATTAGCAGTACCCAGTTTTCCCAAGCGGCTACCTGGGGTAGCGTTGCTAATCAGACGAGAACTGGTGTGCCCGGCACTCCCGTCACATCGGGGGACATTCTTCTCATAACTACAGAAGCGATCCTGACAAAGAAGGAGACGCAAAAGAGCAAGGTAAGGGAAGAGTACAAAACAGGCATGGTAGAGGAAAGCGAACAGAACAATAGCACACATTTGATTTTGTTTTCTTTGTTGGCGTTTTAGGGCCCTTCAACTACAAGGTCATTAGGGCCCCGTCCACAGCATAGTTCTTATGCAGAGACTGCATAGACACTACACTAATGCGACGATTTTTGGGTATTAGCAGTACCCAGTTTTCCCAAGCGGCCACCCATGTCAGTACTAGCTGGGGTTGCGCTGCTTAACTTCAGTGATCAGACGAGAACTGGTGTGTCCAACGCAATTCGCCGCTCCCCAGCACACAGTTGAAGTGCTGGACGATAGTTTTACCGTACGTGAGAAACCCAATGCTGCAACCTTCATATTGTACCCGTAGTGTTACCCTGTAAAAGACGAGGAGATACAGGGGTCCCGCACACTAACTCGCAACCCATTCAGGGACCAACACCACTCAAATTTCTTTCGGTCGGACCGGCTGTATTGCGATGGACACACTGAAGGTAAGCATCACAACCCCAGCTAGTAGTAACATGGGTGGCTGCTTGGAAAAACTGGGTACCGCTAATACCCAAAAATCGTCGCATTAGTGGATGTCGCTTTAATGGCCCTAAAACATCAATGAAACAAAAGCAAAATCGGACCGAGTGTATTGCGATGGACACACCAGTTCTCGGCTGATTACTGATGTTAAGCAAACACAACCCCGTTTGTATGTGTTGACAGTGTTTTAGGGCCCTTCAAATACAAGGTCATTAGAGTCCCGCCCACAACATAGTTCTAATTCAGAGACTGCATAAACACTACACTAATGTGACGATTTTTGGATATTAGCGGTGCTCAGTTTTCCCAAGTGGCCACCCATGGTAGTACTACCTGGGGTTGCGTTGCTTAACTTCAGTGATCACATGAGAACTGGTTTGTCCAACGTAATAAGCCGCTCCCAAAAACACAACGCCAGATAGTACTAGCATGGTTGATCGCGTGGGGAAACTGGGTACTGCTAGTATCCGTGCAGACTCTGCATTACAACCGCTCAGTGGACAGGGCACTAATGACCACCTAACGTCCTCCTTCAGTCATCTTTCAAATCGTTCGATAATTTGTGAACGGAAGCGCAAGGTAATCTGCAAGGAGAAATGAAATATTGCTTACGATATTCGAGAATGAAACATTTAAACTGGGTCATATAAAAAAGTTACAAAAACGAATTTTATGGTCTGTGGTTCCTACTAAATCTGCTTCGCGTGGAGTTATTCGTTTTCTGCAGACGGATTTTGACACTCGTCTTCCCAACCCGAATTTCGATAGTTTCTTTCCACATTTGCTCAGTTCTTACATTTCAACAAAACTGTTGCAGTAAGTCACCACTCGTATAGATCTCCTGCATCTATCAGCTACTATCAGCCCTTATTGCCACATTTCGACATTATCAAAATTTGTTTACAAAAATCCTTCCTGACAACTTCTCCAGTCTAGACCAGTGGTTCTCAAAGCGTGTTCCGTGAAACAACTTCAAGTGTTCCGCAAAAAAATTTAATGCACAAATAAAGTAATGAAGAGATACTCTGATGTGACCCGCAGAATCAAAGGGGGGGGGGGTGACTGAAGTGGAGACAGGCAAGCGGAGTCCTGTGTGATAGGAGGATCCCAATCTAGTTGAAAGGCAAGTTCTACAGGACAGTGGTTAGACCAGCCATGCTATATGGATCAGAGTGCTGGGCAGTGAGGAAGAGCTACGTAAATAGAATGCGAGTAGTCGAGATGCGAATGCTGTGGCACATGTGTGGCGTGTCGAGAGGTGATAGAATTAGGAATGGTCATATTACAGGTAACTTGGGGTGGTGGACATCGCCGAAAAAATGAGGGAGAATATGCTGAGGTGGTATGGACACCTCATGAGAAGGGAGGAGGATGAGCTCGTTAGGTCCTTGCCAGGAATGAAGGGCGTCAGTAGCACCCGTGGCTGGGGGAGATCGAAGCAGACGTGGGAACAGGTTGTCCGTAAGGATATGACAGTGTGTGGGGTGGACGGGGAACTTGAGAACCACTGCTCTAGACAAACGTATTCTTGGTACTGTACTACTTCAGAATTGTTTATGCCGTTTTTCATTGAGTGGAGAGGTCGCCACAAATCTTGTCAAATTTCACTAACAAGGGGAGCGGCTTATTGCGTTGGATACACCAGTTATCGCCTGATCATTGAAGTTCACTAACGCAACCCCAGCTAGTAATGACATGGGTGGCCGCTTGGGTAAACTGGGTACTGCTTATACTCAAAAATCGCCACAAAACCCAAAAAACCCACAGACAACTCAGCCATATTTCCTGCGGGTTCCAGACGCCTGGCTGGGGTGCCTCCAGTCAGAGCATGTTCAGCGGACTTGCAGACCCGACCCTACCACAGGCGGGATAAGGGTATGATGTTGTTGTTAGGACTCTACTGCACCCATTCATGATGGGTGAACTGGGTTGCTGCTGTGTGCAGGGCATTGTGCGCTCCATGCGTGCGTGTTCGTGAACAGAAGCAAAATTTGTTTGCAAGTGGTGTTCGTTGACCGAGACGTTCGTGATCCGAGGAATCACTGTATATTTCTTGAACTGTATGATGCAATTTATATACAGTGAAGTATGGTTGTAACGAACCAGGGACAATGTACTAAAAACGGTTTGTTATAACGGATGAAAGATTTCATTGGCAAAAATATTCCACTGGGAAACTTTCATTGTTGAAATACAGTACGTTATAACCAAGAGTTCGTTATTAACGAGTTCGCTATAGCCGAACTCTACTGTATACACCTTTTCTGAAACACAATGTTAACTAATGAATGCATCATTTTAGAAGGTGTGGCTCTCCGCCAATCTCTTCTCCCACAAAGTGGCCCCCGAGCCAAAATAATTGCTCACCCCTGCCCTAAATCATCTCAAGAAATCAGCAGGCAGACGTTAAATAACCACATAGATCAAAACTTATTTCCACGGCTCAGCAGAGGGTAACCTCGGACAAAACAAGTAGGACTTCAACGAAAAAGAAGTAGAGCGTTAAACATCGGGAATTAACCCTTCTGTTTTTGTTGTGAACTCGCTTATTTCGATCGGCGTTCTTCCATGATATACTCGCGAGCAAAAAAAACATAAATGACGGAATAAACACGAAAATCTTTGAGTGCTTTCAGTGCCTTAAGGATAACAAAAGGATTTCTCAAACTAGGTCATTATTGGAAAGGTCGCACAACCAATCAATACGGTTTACAGGCTTTCTCAATGGTAAATATAACCTTTGTCATGCATGCACTTCTATTGATTGATGGTTTTTGTCATTTAAAGAGTCATTAAGAAAGTCATTACGGTCTCGGAAAAAGTATGATAAACAGTACCGATAACTGCACTGCAATAAGGGGAAACAACGAGAGTAAGTAGGTGCAGGTTCGACTCCCTTAGTATTCTTTAAATATAAGGTCTTTCAAACTTATGAATAGTCAGTGTTCCCTAAATTTTTCCCCTTTGCTGCATATACAGTATATCAGGGGTGGCGAACCTATGGCAGGCGTGCCAAGGATGACACGCAGAAAAATACTGCTGGCACGTGGCATGCAGGAGAGACCAGGGCAAGTTGACGATACTAACAGTTTTCAAATTAAGTTTTTATTTTTATTTTAGAGAGAGAAGTTTTCAAACTGGCCAAGGCTAGAGATAGGGCAGCAAAAGATATACCCCGAGCCATAACAGTGAAGGACGGCTTAG
>JAAFCE010008453.1:0-17965 GCA_013389805.1 Trigoniulus corallinus
GGGATGGCTGTGACCCTCCAACCCCTCCAAGGGGTATTCAGGTTGTGCATTCATTCCACTTGGTTGGGTTACTGAGCGTCGGTCTCTCTACTGCTAAAGATGATTTGCCGCCGCCAGGGGAGGACAAGGTCGGAGTTTTGGATCTATGCACACGTTAAGGCCCTTTCCTTGTAGAAACGGGTCTTTTCCGTGCACTGGCGATATTGGACCTCTGAGATTAGCAGGGGCTTTTTCCCCGTGCAGTGCCGACATTGAACCTTCAACATAAAAAGGGGTGTCGGATCACTGAAGTTAAGCAACGTAACCCCAGTTAGTACTGACATGGGTGGCCGCTTGGGAAAACTGGGTACCGCCATTATCCAAAAATCGTCGCAGTAGTGTAGTGTCTGCGCAGTACCTGCATCAGAATTACACAGTGGACGGGGCACTAATGACCTTGTAGTTAAAGGGCCCTAAAACCTACAAACAAACAAAACAATAAAAAAGGTTCTTTCCAGTGTTGTGAGCGACTGTATTGCGTTGGACACACCAGTTTTCGTCTGATTACTGAAGTTAAGCAACGCAACCCCAGCTAGTACTGTCGTAGGTGACCACTTGGGAACACTGGGTACTGCTAATAGCCAAAAAATCGTCGCATTAGCGTAGCGTCTGTGCAGTCTCTTCATTAGAACTATGCAGTGGGCGGGGCTCTAATGACCTTATAGTTATAGGGCCCGTGTGAAAAGGGTTCTTTACTGTGCAGTGGTCACATTGTGCTTTTCCGCGAAGAAAGAGCTCTTATCAGTGCAGTGGCCAGTGGTGCTATTGAACCTCGTGACCCACTTCGGTTGTTGTTATTTGTTGGCGCTTTAGGCCCTTCAACTACAAAGGTCATTAGAGCCCCGTCCACTGTGTAGTTCTGATGCAGGGACTGCACAGACACTACACCATTGCGACGATTTTTGGATACTAGCAGTACCCAGTTTTCCCAAGCGGCCACCCATGTCAGTACTAGCTGGGGTTGCGCTGGTTAACTTCAGTTATCAGACGAGAACTGGTGTGTCCAACGCAGTTAGCCGCTCCCGCCCACTTCGTAGCACAGTCGGTAACTGCGCCAGTGGTTATAAGTTCGATACTGGATCGAGGTGGGTTGGCACCGAGTGCGCCTTTTTCGGATAAAGAGTCAGACCGAAGTCCCGTGCGGTTTACTGCACGTCAAAGAACCTTCTCAACTATGCAACGGGTAGATGAGGCATAATTTTCAGGTGTAGGAGCCCCCCCCCCCCCCCCCCCCGAGTTGGTGGCATTCCCCAACGAATAGAAGACCGACTATAAATAAGCATAGAGATTGCAGCTTTGGTCGGCAACCGGCTGCGGAAAAACGCTGTCCAATATATCACCCTTGCGTTCATTCAGAGGGACAAGATGGGTTCCCGACCCTGCCTTAGGTGGGGAAAGGATTAGGAGTTGCATTTTGGTGCTGTTGAACTTCGTGTAGAAAGGCGTTCTTGTCCGGTCAGTAATAGCATTGTACCTCAAGAGATTTTTCTGTGTTGTGGTGACATTGTGGCTCCCCGTGAAGAAAGGGGTTCTTTTCAATGCCCTTGTCACATTGACCCTGGCCGAAGGACGAAACCCAGGATCCGAAACCGATGCCCTGCCGTGTGGTATTTAAGATGTGACCACTGGAGTGAAAGAACCCATTCTATATCGGTGTAGTCGCCATTCAGCTACCGACACACCGTCCGGTAGTTCACCGCATGTGGGCCCAGTTCTAGAGGGACAAGTGAGTGTTCGACGCTACCACAGGCAGGAAAAACGTACTAATGATGGCGCCGTTAAATGCGTTCCAATAGCCGACTATTGGAATAGGAAGTTCCCATCTTCCTTGCCATAGGCGGGTAGAAGATTAAGTTGCCGTTCAGTAGCTTGTAGTGTGTGACGTTGGGGCTGCAGCCGGCTACGTAGAATTTCTTACAATTGTACACTCGTATTTTCCAGAGACAAATGGATACCCGACCCTGCCATAGGCAGGAAAAGGGTTATAGATAATGATGACGACGACGATCAATGTCATATGGCACCTGTAATGTTGTCCCTTTCGATCAAATAACCCTTTTTCCAGTGCCAAGGACATTTTGTGTCTGTCCTGCAGTGTTCGCTAAATAGGGTTAGAAAGAGGGTGTGCTTCGGGAAGTGACCTTTAGCAGTTGATAGGTTGACAGTAATTAGCCCACTGACCTCTACTAGCCAATCAGCAGCGCCGTTTACAACCTGTTGTCACTGCTGCAGGGGTTCTTTTGTTCTACGTCACCAAGCAGTCGAATGCTTTCTTTAAATTCCAAAAGGATGTTCATTGAAAATGGATCTGTTTTTCTTGTTGCAGGATAACCAAGGCAACGTTTTAGACAAGTGGACAGTGTCAGCCAGAGATGAGGAACCCTTCATCTTGCAACAGTTCCTTCGTTTTGGCGAGACCAAGGCCATTACCCAGCACTTCCTGTTGCAGGAAAATGCGGAACGACAGGATTATGTGGTTCAACCTCCCAGAACTGATTCGGATATCAAGCGCTTTATCGAAAGAACTAATCGTGTAGCCAATCCATTTTATAGGCAACTAGAGAACTATCCAGACTCGAAACCAACCCACCTTCATCACCCTCAAGCGAGTCCTCAGCAACAACAGCATCACCAACAACAACAGCAACAACATCAGGCCGTCCCTCACCGGAAGTCCCTGATGAGGCTGCCGTCAACAGGTGGTAGTTCCTTGCATAACCATTCACCAAACGGAAGTTCTCACAGCTTTGAATCTCCAGTCAATTGTACAAGTCCTGTGTCCATGTCCCCACTGAATAAACTTCAGAACATGCAGCCCTATAATTTCAAGAAGGAAAGGACCAGCCCTGAGAGTCGACCCTCGGTGGAACCATCACCATCTCCGTCTCAACAGAGTCAGCAGCAAGCACCACCTCATCCTCATCACCATCACCACCATCATCACCATCATCATCATCACCATCAACAGCAACAAGCATCTCAGCAGCCTGGGCAACAGCAACAACAGTCCCAGCCCCAGGCTCATCCTCTGTTAGCTCAACAGACACCTCCTCTGCAACGTCAAGTGACCAATTCCAGTCTAGGTAGTGGAGGACTGCATCTGTCATCTCTTGGGTGTACATCGCCAGCTCCTACTTTGCCCGTCATTACCCCTTTACCCACCCTGGGGTCATCCGTGGCCCATTCTAGTAACAGTTCCCTGTTGGCCAATTCCGACATGAGCGCCTCGGACGGCCTGTCAGAAGACGACGCTAGTGGAGTGGTTTTGAACTTGAGCCGCACGGCCAACATGGATTCCATTTATGCCACCAAGAAGGTGAAACACTTGCGGAAGTCTGCCAACCCCATGAAACGCCGTTGGAATCCTAACATAATCGGAGCCCTGGTCTCCAATTCCAGTCCAGGTAAGAAGCGGGTGCAGTGCAATGTGTGTTTGAAGACCTTCTGTGATAAGGGAGCCCTGAAGATCCACTTCAGCGCTGTCCACTTGAAAGAGATGCACAAGTGTACGGTGGAAGGCTGTAATATGATGTTTAGTTCGCGAAGGAGCCGCAACAGGCACAGCGCCAATCCCAATCCCAAATTGCACTCTCCGCACTTGCGCCGTAAGATCAGTCCTCACGATGGCCGAAGTTCCAGTGCCCATCCCAGTTTTTATTTGGGTGCCAATTTGGTGGCGCCACCACTCGGCGGCCCTATCAAGTTGGAAACGGATATGATTTTGGCAGCAGCGGCTGCGGCCCAGCATCCCATTCCCTTGCCACCCCCTCCGTCCATGGTTAGCAATACCAAAGAGGATGTCAAGGCCGCCCTAGTCCCTTTGAACCTGGTGACCCCTGGTAGCAGAAGTCCATCGCCCATCGACACCAGCACACCTCCACTTCTGCACCCACTCAAAGAGAGCAGCAGTCCATCATCTCCAAGACCATCATCCTCTTCACTGATGCCACCCACCAACACCAGCTCCACCAACCGGCTGCCATCTGACCGGGACAGTGCAGAACCTGTGTCTCAGGATGACGTCCTGCTCAAGCGTGCAAGGCTGAGTGAGGTGGACGACCTGGAAGACGGCAGCAATAATGGCGACGATGCCAACCTCAACGGTTGCAAGGCCCTCAAGGAGGACCACTTCCTGAACAATAAGGGCGTGCGTAAGCGCAAATCGCTCAATCCGACGCGGTGCACCATCACTGACGTCGGCGGCATTCAGTACGTGTCCAGTGACGATTCTTCCAGTGATACTTTCCTGCAGACGGACAGCATCGACAACGGCACGGAAAAGTCGGACGACTTCAAGGACGACGACAAATCCGACGACGACGATGACGACAAGGACCTGGACGACGACGACGATGATGATGATGATGACGACGACGACGACAACGAATCCGAGATCAAGTTAAGCGTTTCCCGGCTGCTACCGACGACAACCGCCGAGCGACTGAAGCGGGAACGCAGTGGAATCGTCAGCGGCATCAATTCCGCAACCGTGGGCGGAATGGTTGTCCCCGGCGGCGGCAGCGGAGAAGTGACTCGGTCCATCAAGGAAACTGCGCTGGCCTCGGCTAATCACAAGAAACCGCCGCTAGATGGCGATGTCAGCGAAGAGAATTCGGAAAGTGCTCTGCGCCACCTCGAGTCCCTCTCCCAAGGTAACTTTGGTGATTCTAGTCACTTCTCTTTGAGGTCTTTGCACCTCCATACCCCTCCACTCCCCAATTGCCTGCACTTGCCATTGTCCTCGTTGCAAGCCGGCTGCGGCGGCGGCGCTAGTGCTAATAATCTTGCGGCTGATGGCAATGGCGATACCAGTCCTCGCCTACCAGATTCGACTGTATCCAGCAATACCAGTTATTTAGCTGCTGGATCTGGAGAAGGAGGAGGATCCAATCCCGATTCGCCATTGTCGGAATCTCAACCGTTACCAGGGTTTTCATTTCGGGATTCGGCAGCGGCAGCTCTGCTTGCCAATATGGACGTTCCAGTGGACAAGGACAATCCGAGACGGTGCGCCGCTTGCGGCAAGGTGTTTCAGAATCATTTCGGTGTCAAGACCCACTATCAGAATGTGCACCTGAAACTGATGCACAAATGCACGGTTGAGGGCTGCAACGCTGCTTTTCCTTCCAAGAGGAGTCGGGATCGGCACAGTGCCAATCTCAATCTGCACCGGAAGTTGTTATCCACTTCTGAAAAGACTTTTTTAGAGAGCAGTATGGCTTTTGCCACTTTGGCAGGCACTCCGGCACTTCGAGATGAGTTCTTGTCCAGGATTTATGGTGAACCGGCAGTTTTACCAGTCAATCTGAGTGACCTATACCAAAGTAAACTGTCAGCCGCGAGCCTAGTGGCGGAATCCGTTCTGAACAATAATGATCACAATTTGCATAATTCCAATCATTTAGGTTCTCCCCATCATGCATTGCCCTTACACGGTGCTGGCCTTTTAGTGCCCACGGCGGATGTGCTGGCTGACCTTGGTGGCCTGTGTCCCAAGATGTTGACCTCTGGATCGCGGAATCCATCTCCGTTGCCTCATTTGTTCAATTCGGCGGCAGCTTACAATTTGGTTTATAGTCTTGAAGATGACCTCCCCAGTCCTGACTCGAATGGCAACTTTCCTTGTAAATTCTGTCATAAGAGGTTTCAAGATGGTGTCTTGTTAAAGGACCATTATGAGAAGATCCATCTACCGGAAATGTTTCGGTGTACTGTGATTGGTTGTAACAAAATCTTCTCGTCTCAAAAGAAGAGGAATCAACACAGTCAAAATTTGAGTGTTCACAATCAGTTGCGAACATCTGCAGCGGCAACAACAACAGACCTTGTTGATGGCGGCTATGCTTCGAGACAAATTGCAGGACAGTTGACTGACCATAGTGGTCTTTAGCAGTGTTTCTCCTCTTCCGGCCCCTCTCCTCTCTTCCCCTTACTCTCTCCTCCTCCGTCCAGGAGGGGGTTTGTTGTATCATCGCATTTTGTTGTTCTCTGAATCACAGACAACCGGAAGTGGTAATACAGACACGCACTCCAGTAACCTAGTTGACTGTCTTGAAGAGATTACTGCTCTCTAAACTCAGCAAAGGGCATGTCTTCAGAACACCATCTTTTTGAACTTCAAAGGGCATGTCTAAAAACATCTCGAGCTTCAAAGAACACGTTTGGAAACACCACCTTATTGAGCCTCGAAGGGCTAGTCTGAGAACAGTACTTCTTCAGCCTCAAAGGGCAAGTCTGAGAACAGTACTGCTTCAGCCACAAAGGGCATGTCTGCAGAACACCACTCTTGTTATGTACCTGTATCCAACAACAAAGTTAATGTGCGTTTACGTCATTTTGTGGTTTTTAAGAACTGACATTGGAATTCGTTCTGGAAGTAGTAGGGAATGGTTTGGGGAAAGGGGGTTTAAAACCATGTGTCTTTCTACCCCTCACCCCCTTCCTACCTGACAATGGGTGTCATGTGGCGGAAAGGGCCTTTGTAGTTTGGAAAAAAAACAACTAAGGTGCATTGACAGACTCACGCATACACAACCTCCTAGGTAATAGATGTACCCTACCACCACCGCCCTTCGGTCATGATATCCTAGTACAGTTCTTACTGCAAACAATATGGGATTGAGGTGATGATGCATTTGTTATTCCGCCTATGGCAGGGCTGGATATAACAGTCGTGATGTCCATGATGTGCTACTTGTATTTCGGCATTCATTCTGCAAATAAGACAAGGGTCTGAACGTTTAATCTTTCAGTTTTAACGCTTTGTTCTGACATTTTGGACTTGTCATTAATGGATTTCCTAACCCTTTTTCCCCGCCTGTTGCAGGGTTTAATGTTTCGATTGTCATGTTCGTAGTGTACTACGTGTTTGGGTGTATAATGCGGTGTTGGAACAGTGGGGGTAGGCTGGCATCCCCCCACAGACAACATAGCCAATATTTCCTGTGGGTTCCAGACGCCTGGCTAGGGTGCCCCCAATCAGAGCATGTTTAGTGGGCCCGCAGACCCGACCCTGCCACAGGCGGGATAAGGGTATGATGATGTCCGTAGTACGCTACGAACATTATCATCACATTCATAATTCAAACAGGGAATAGAGTTTAAAAAATTTTAGAACACTTTGGTTGGTACAAAATCCCCTGTAGGCCCCTATCCAATTTCGGTGGAGATAAAGTGTCCCAAAGAAGAACAATAGGTCGATGGTAAATAAGCATAGAGGTTGACAGCCGGCTGCGGAGAAATATCACCATGTGTCATAATGGGGCAAAAGTTGACATCCGACCCTGCCATAGGCAGGAAAAGAGCTTGTAATGACGAGTAGAAAGGTGAAGTTACATAAATTAATTTATACAGTGTCTTGGGTCGTACAGTTGTACAACCGGATGGGTGTCTTGGCGTCTTGATAACTCACTTTTGGCCATGAGGTTCAAAGGGCAACATTTTTCGGGAGACGATAAGGGTATAGGAATTTTTTGACCAGCCGTAAGTCATAAATGACGGTGGGAAATGCCTTTTCTTGCAACAGACCTGGTAAATAATAACAATGGTGCAACTTACAGTTTGAACTTGTGTCGCCTGAAGCAAGATTATTGTCCTGTGTCTCACTTTCATAATATTGTAGCATCATTTCTTTTGGTAGAGGGAGGAGAAATGACAGGGCCAAGATGAGGGAGTTGGGGGGGGGGGGACTCCGTTTGGTTTTTGTTTCTCGGATACTTTCCTGTCATAAAACCATACAAAAATTCCAGTTTTGCTTTTAGACTATAATTATTTACCGAATATTATTTTTATAAGTCGTGTCAAGAATTTTAATTTGCAGTCAGAGAGTGGGTACATATATAGCTCTTGGAAATAATTGTCTTTGGCCATTAAATGCTGAAGAGTACATTGCAGCAGTTATCTCTCCTACCACCTCCTCCCCCTTTACTCCGGTCTCCTCCTCCTTCTAGTCATCCAATTTGTTTCACTCTGCCTCAATAATGTCTCTCCCCAACCTCATCATAAAAATATTTTGAATTCATAAGTCATATAATGAGACATCAAAGTCTGAAAATTTGCTAGGCGACTACAACCATCTGTTGATTAAAACTCAAGTTGGGGAGTGGAAAAACGATTGGACAAAGTGTGGAGTTTCTGGGAATTAAAATTGCAATGTGTTCCCTTCACTTTCGGCGAGGCTGTGGTGTGACTTTCACATTGATTAAATTTCAGTGTTATTTGTGTACCTGTTTCCTTGGCCTACTTCACTTAATAATATCGTTGCACTTGACAAGAATCGATCTTGTGCTCTGCAACTCAGCGAATCGAAAAACTGTAGATAGATACCAACGATTTTCTTTTAAAAATTTTAATAGTTGTTTGTTTCACTGTACAAACCTGACGAAACCTTAGTTTTTTCTTCGTTAATAATTTATAGGGTGATAAACTTATTTTCAGACATCATTCTGCCAAATTAAGCTTGAGCCCAAAACCTGTTCTTAGCATCCCATTTAGGTATACAGGTGCAATATAAACGAAATTATTCATTCATTCTTACCTCACGTTTTTGTTTATGAGTTAGATATCCCACTAAATTATCGAGAAGAGGTATTAAGAGCTCAATAACTAAAATACTTTAACTTTTGATATACTATATGTGTGTTAAATCCCAGCCTAAGCAGGTGTTTCTTTTTTAGGACCCACGAACCACTTAGGAGCAACCGGACCATTTATTCATAGCTATCATTATAGATGTAACCTTTGAATCTTTTATTTTCTAACTACTGCAAAACTTAATGTCCACATTATCTACCAACAGGTATCAATATATTGTACCTGTGGCCTTTCCCACAATGCGTTTATAGTACTTTAACTTCTTTGTCAAACTTTCGGAAATGAAATTTTCGTTGTTTTGTCTGTCAACTATTTGAAATCAAACTTATAGGCGCTTTCTATTTATAGTGACAGCTAAAGGTGATGGGGCTGTTAATATTTTGGTATAGCTTCCCAAAAAGTAAGTTCAGCAGGCAGTCTGTATATTCGTTTGAACATAGTTTGCGATCATTTTAATGGAGTTCTATTTGCACTGCAAAATTATATGCGGATGTAAATATGATTTCTGTAGTAGTGTTTAATGAGCTAATATCCATTGCAATGCAGAATGTTGGAGGCCCTTTTGTTGCTATGGCAACGCGTTATCCGACTTGTTACTATGGTAACTTTCAGTTACTGTCACTTGTTGCTATGGTAATGTGCTGTTGCTGACGCTTGTCTCTATGGCAACATTACGGATGATTGTGGTTGCTATGGTAACGTGCTGATTCTGATTCTCGTTGCCACAACGACATATCAGTGATTATAGAAGTTACTATGGTAGCGTGTTGGTTCTAATTCTAGTTGCTATGATACGTCAGTGATGATTCTTGTTTCTATGACAACTTGTCAGTACTGTTTATTGTATCTTTTTTTGAAGGGTGTTAGCATGGCAATCACGTGTGGCAAAGTTAGGAAACATGGATTTTGTAATTTTTCTTTAGTAATCCAACTTTTATTTTCTATCGTCTTATTAAACCTTTAAGATGGTTGTCATGTCCCGTGCGTGTCATCACTCAAGTTCTACCAACGTCATACAGTGCATTACTTCAGTTAAATCGTTAGTGTCATCAATATCTGGCAAACTATGAATGAATCACAGTATTTTTCTTCTAAGAAATTGAAGTAGGAGTGCCGAAGTGGATCAGCGCATTTCAGTAATTTATGTCAGTCGGGAGCTGAAACATTTGAAGTAGTGTTTTGGGAAGGGCCAGAGATTCCATTAAGGCCAATGGCGAATGCAGGCTTTCCTCTCCCTTTGCAAGTGTCCTTTCTATATGAAGTCCTTATTTTGATTTTACTTTATAGGGTGGAGTATGGTACCAATGGATTTTAGATTTTCTTCCAAGAACCCTGATCGACATGCTGAAAGGGGTAACAGCGTCTAAGAACAAATGGCAAACAAAGGGCCAAATCAGATGAGACGGAAACTTGGAATGACTCGGAAAAATCATGGGCACGAATCAAACAGCATCTAACACGATGAAGTGAAGAGACATGGATCATAACTACTTCCAAGTAAACGTCTAAAAGAAGGGACGGACTGGTCTATTATTATTTAGTCGATTACCTAACTGCATTTGATGTGGGGCTGAATCTTTCTGCGGGTCACGAAGCTCTTCCATAAAATTTGGGATGGGAGCGCCACCTGTTGTCTCGTTGGAAAGCTCCTTCACTACAGTGTTCAACGTCAATATCTGTGTTTTAATATTATTTTAAAGTATATTCCTTCCCTATATGTGTTTGTGATGCTTGAAAACCCTTTGCACTGTCTTTGGTCGGGCAAAAGACCTCTTCCCCAAGACATCCTATCATTTTTCAGTTTTATTTAAGTTCTTAGTTACGACTAAAGATAATTTGGTGGATTGATTAATTATCATCATGCAACAGCACTGGTGAAGAATTTCTAATATCTGTACTTGAAAATGAGGTAATTGGCATCCTATGTTTAAGCGCTAAGTAACTTGTGCAAGAACATCTTTCAAGATCTTTGTAGACAAATGGAAGCGTTTGCAATACCTTACATTTATTGAACATCAGAAGTGACCGTCTTTAATTAATATAGGCAACGGGCCTATATTCAGTGCCGGATTTAGATATTGAGAGGCTCTAGGCTATTTCAATTTTGAGGCCCTTTTGAATCCATTTTCTTAAGTTTTGAAGCCCGCTAAATGTTGAGGCCCTAGGCTTCAGCCTAATTAGCCTATTGGTAAATCCGGCACTGCCTATATTAATGCTAAATCGCCGTGTTACTTAAATGTTTTGGTCACAAATTGAATTGTCCGAGTTGGCTGATGCCACCTCCTAAATCCAGCTTGCAATGCAAAAGGATATCAGACCTAATTTTTCTGTTAATAACACCAGTCTTGAGGTTTCTTGAATGAAGTCACCTCCAGTTTCTACCAGAATTTTTGTCTTACTCTGTAATTCTTTCACCAATGTTTTGATAAAAAAAAAGTTCCCAAGACCAGTTTAAATTTTTTCGTAAATATTTGTTAGTTATCACCTTAGTAAAGTGATCGCCTTTGCGCTTTTTTTCGACATGTCCTCGTGTGTGCATGGTGTGGCCAAGAGACCTTTTCAATATTGATAATGTGAAACACCTGCTTCTATGGCAACGTGTTATATATGCTCGAAGTTGCTATGGCAGCATACCCGTTAACATTTGAGGTTGCTATGGTTACGTGTCCGTGACATTTGAGGTTGCTAGTGCGACATATCAGTAATATTCGATGTTGCTGTGGTAACTTGTCAGTAACGTTGGAGGTTACTATGGTGACATGTCAGTAGTATTCGGTGTTGCGATGGTGACATGTCAGTGATATTCGACGTTGCTATAGTAAAATGCAAGCGGCCGTTACGTTCCTACCTTCAAACTGATGACTGTGCCATTGTTTGCTCTTGTTTACAAGCATGCCACGCGTACGTTTTCACTATTCTGGAATTCCCCAAGTACAAATGGGTATAAGGCCTAAACTGGAATAATACCATATCCTTTTTACAACTGTAATCCCCTACAGCAGTGGTTCTCAATCCGTGTTCCGTGAAACCACTTCAAGTGTTCCGCAAAAAAATTAAATGCACAAATAAAGGTGTTGTAAAACAATCGATACAATTTGAAATAATTTTTGGATTGGATTATAATCAGCAAACCCAAATGACATACAAGTATAGAAAGTGTACAACCTGCTTTAAAGTTTATGTTGAATTGCAAGTGCTCCGTGCAAGAAAAATGTCACAGTTTAGTGTTCTCTGGCTTCAAAAATGATTGAGAATCACTGCCCTACAGGACCAGCCTTGGGGCGGGCAATACGGGCAACCGCCCGTGGCCTCCCACTGAATAGGGACAATTTTAACTTCTGTAAAATTTAATTTGTAATAAGATACTGGCAGAACTTCAACTCTTGATACATTATGCTATGCCGTACCCAGCACGGTAGACGACTGGGCCTCCCAAATGTACTTGCCCGAGGCCTCCTATTTCGCAACTCGGGCACTGATCCTTTACATACATATGGTCAGCCTGTCATCTCATTCATTTTTCTAATTGAACTTTTATTTGAAGATTGTAGGTATTGTTGAGGTTAAGTGAGCATTTTCTTGTCTAAAAATTTAGGTTTTCGTCCCATGGTCCTATCACCTTAATTCTGTCACCCATCTGTCAACTTAATTCAATACAATTAATTATCATTGGTGAAAATTGTCATTTTGTTGTTAGGAAACTAAATGCTGAACTACAATCCTTGATAACCGAATTTTGAGTCTGTCAGTTGAAAACGGTGGTCTTTTCAGTTTTGGCAAAGGTTTTAAACATATTTCACTTAATCTCTCTACAGTTCGAAATCCATTTTTGACTACGAAATTTGCCAAATTCCTTGGTAAAATTGTTTTCTACCTTACGCAGAATGGAAGCCGATCAAGAATTGATGGGGTTTTCACTTGTCTGCGTTAGCTTGTTGCTAACTGCGCACATGGGTCACTTACCCTATCCCTACTTCTTTTAGTCGTTGTTGCGATGATTGAATTACATAATTGGGCCCTTTTGTTTTTGGAAATGTTTGATGAGCCAAGTATTTTCTAACGAATAATTTAAAACATGTTCACCAACACAAACAGACGACGCAAACGTGAATGTTTGTTGTATGATACAATGTCGACTAGGATAATCATGATTGGATTCAGGTGGGACTTTAACCACGCGTCTATCCCCAACCCATCACCTTCTTGGACCCCAGTTTCGTCATCCGCCATTGACATGACTAAAATAATGACACCACATAACAGACCTGGAGAGGGACGAAAAGTATCTTCCCTCAATTTTGGGAGGCAAATGAGGAATACAAAATAAGGAATACACTGAATGTTTGCAAACAAAAACAGATGTTTACAACAAATTTAGATCACAATTACAAGTATACTTGATATATTGTAGATGCAAATTAGCAAGTCCTGTAAATGTACATATTTAGGGAGAAAAAATTGCCACAATTTTTGTTTGTTTTTTTTGAAAATTGTTCTCTTCAGTATTAGAGTGCTTAAGTTATCAATTCGTTATTCTATTCATATTATTAATGTATTGTTTCTATTCTGAAGAAGAAATAGAATTTCTCTTCTATTTGAGTAAACTTTGAGTAGAATGGTTTTCTTTTTGTAAATTTGCAGAAATGTTGAACTCTCATTGTTGTTGTTCTTTGTTTCTGAACTTATAACCCTTCAGAGAAGGAAATATTGTTGAATTTCTAAGATTCTTTTTTCTGCAAATGACACGGAACTATTTCTGCCAATAATTGTATGAAATTCTATCTGAAAGTGACATGTTCAAAACAATGTTGGACAAACATGGTCTGATAGCACATGATTTTAGCTCTAGATTGGAAACAAGATGGGTGACCATTTTGTATTTTTACAACTCTGCTAACAGACCAAGAAATTCTGTAAATTCTGAATTTCTTAATTTCTTCTGTCCAACCACATTGTGTACAGAAAAAGTACAATGTTGATCATATTGTACAGAAATAGAAATTGTTGAGGTAACGATTTTGCAAGCGTTAATGATAGGGGTCTGTTCAACGACCATGGAATCGGTAGACCCTATATTTCACTAAAATTCGGTTAATTCTGCATTTTTTTCGTCAGTTAATTCTGTGCATGTAAATGCACATGGCAGAGAATCGAATCTCGAAATCCAGACATAGAATTTCTTGTTGTGTTAAACACAAATCTTTTATTATCAGAATTGTTTACTTTTTTCTTGAATTTTTGATGAAAACTTTGCAATATTTTTGTTTCCGTGCTCTGACAAATAATCTTGTATAAAATGTCATCGACATTTTTGTAAAAAAAAATAGGGTTTAGGATATGTGACATTTTTATGTAAGAATTTGATTACTGATTGATTCAGTGATTTCCGGTTTATTTTTTCCTATTTTTTTGACAGTTCTGTTTGCTCTCTCAAGCCTTTCATTCTATCCATCCAATATGGCGGTTGTTTTAATTCTATTATAAATAATTGATAAATTGATGTACATGTGAATATGGTTACAGAAAAAAATTACCCTCTTCCCCTCCTCCAAAAAAAATAATAAGAGTTTATCAAAGTTGAAGGGTCATCACCAACAAGATAGATGACACTTAGCTGTAAATAGTTTTATTGCTGAATGGTGTATGTTTGTGTTTTTACAGAAAACAAAATCATTGTAAGATTAGCAACGATTCTGATAATTTCATTACAAAATGGGGGTCAAAATGGTGGCTTTTTTCATTAATGCTTGAAAAAAAAGCTTGTGGAAATAATTTTTCAAATATTTTTATTTATTTTTTTTTTGTGGTGTTTATGGTTTTTAATTAATGGTTAACTTATACGAATTGTGATCGTCTTAAATTAATTCTATGAAATAGAAGTGGAAACACAAACAAAACTGTTGGTCAACAAACAAAAAACAAGTTGCAAACATGTTCAGTTTCCAAACTGTATCTCCGTCAAATGTATCTCTATATGTTGCCCAAATATTCTGCCCCATTTTTTCGGTAAAAAAAACTGTTCACTCCATTTTTTATTCTATATTCATGTTATTTCTTTAGCAATAAAGTAAAATAATTTCAACAGTTGTCACGTGATGTTGTTCGACCATACGACTTCCGGCGGAGGAGGAACAGAAGCTGCACATCGGAGATTGGAAAACCGGTCCATCATGTTTTTTTACAGCTCTTCATCTACAATGGTCATTTGAGCCCTTCAACTTCAGGGATCATTAGATCCACGTCCACTGCGTAGTTCTAATGCGGTGTCTGCACAGACATTACGCTGTTGGGACGGCTTTTTGGGTATTAGCAGTACCCAGTGTTCCTAAGCGATCACCCATGCCAGTACTAGATGGGGTTGCGTTGCTTAACCTCACTGTTCAGTCCAGAACTGGTGTGTCAGACCCGCCTCGGTGGCGCAGTGGGTAGTACGCTCGGTAACTGCGTTCGAATTTGCGGCATGCGGAAGATTCGTCCTAGACAACTCGTCTCCAAACATTTCGTCCTCAATACAATTTGTCCCTGGGAAAATTCGTCCCCGGCGGTTTGTCCCCCGGCTACGCTTTCCCTTTTACTGGGTTAGGATTTTTCGGTTCGTTGGTGCTTTAGGGCAAAATTATTGATGAAAACAAGTATTTTTATGAATAAATATTATTATTTTTGTAATGACAGAATTACAACTTGAGTGTGGTGAGGTTGTGGCCGGGCAGAAGGACAACATAATTGATCTGTGCCTAGAAAAGCGAGATTCGTACAAACGGGATATTCGTGGCTACACGAGATCATTCACAGAATCGATATGTATCTTGTTCTCGGGGAGGAGGCCTTCGAGCTGAAGGCGAGAAGGCCGGGGGGCCGAAACACCGAAAGTAGAGATCATTGTAAAGGTACTTACCAAAGATAATTCAGGGAAAGTGTACCCAGTGGCGTCGCTAGGGTTGGCGTCACCCGGTGCGGTGACACCATGGTGTCTCCCCCTCTCCCGAAAAGCCTCTCCTTCTGCGTTGGTGTCACCCCCATTTCTCCTGGTGCGAGTGGTGTCAGCCGGTGCGGCCCGCACCCCCTATTGACGCCACTGCTTCTAATGCAGAAGCAGCACAGACACAACACTAATGTGACGATTTTAGGGTATTAGCAGTACCCAGTTTTCCCAAGCGGCAGGGAGCGGTGAATTGCGTTGGACACACCAGTTCTCGTCCGATCACCGAAGTTTAACAACGCAACCCCAGCTAGTACTGACATGTGTGGCCGCTTGGGAAAACTGAGTACTGCTAATACCCAAAAATCGTCGCATTAGCGTAGTGTCTGTGCAGTCACTGCTTAAGAACTACACTGTGGACGGGGTTCTAATGACCTTGTAGTTGAAGGGCCAATAAAACACCAACAAACAACAACAACAATCCCAAACAGCAAGCCATGTCAGTACTAGCTGGGGTTGCGTTACTTAACTTCCGTGATCAGATGAAAACTGGTGTGTCCAACGCATTAGAGCTGCTCTGCTACATTTTAACGCATGTTGCCATGAGGGTCAGACAGTGCCCCATGGCGCCACCTTTTAACTGCACCCGGGAGCTACTATCCTCCTTCTCGTTACACGTCTGAGTGGCAGGCCCCATATATATGCTCTATGGCAGGAGTGGTCAATGCGTCGATCACGAAGCCAATTTTGGTCGATCACTCGCGATGTGTTGACTTAACATCCGCCTTAGTGACGTAGTGGCTCATTGTTTCTAGGTCTGCGTCAGTGGTTCTAGGTTCGATACTGGACCGGGGTATGTCCAGTATCGAACGTCCCCCTCCCCACTTTGACTACGCCTATGACAACAAGTCGATCGCGACACTTTTTTAAGATAAATAATCGATCGCGACACATTTTTGAGATAAAAAGTAGATCTTATGTACACAAAAGTTGGGCACCCCTGCTCTATGGTATCGAATGTGCGGGCTGCATTCGGACCGTGGGCCACCATTTTGACACCCCTGACGTGGAGCAAGCTAGCAACTCCTAACCCTTTATTCTACCTATGGCAGGGTGGGTACCCGTTTTGTCCCTTTGAATGGACTCGGATGGTATACTGGACGGTGTTTTTCCGCAGCTGGCTGCTGACCTGGTGTCACCCGGTGCTGCCCGCACCCCCCTAGTGACGCCACTGAGTGTACCCTGTCGCCAACAATTCTGTGACAGTCCCGACTGTCTGTGAGCAATACGGCATTAACAATGGAGAAAATTCAGTGAATTCACAATAACGCATTAAACAGCATTGTAGTTGTCAGTGTCGGGGACGAATTTTTCTCAGGACTAATTGTGTGGGGACGAAATGTTTGGGGACGAATTGTCGGGGACGTATTGTCGGCGACGAATTTTCCAAAAACCCCAATTTGCACTGTAATGGGTTGACATCTTTTCGGGCAAGAGAGGAATCTCGAGTTAGCCTTCTTTCAGATGAGAAGTAAAACCGAGTTCCCCTGTGGTGAACAGGTTTACGGAAGTTTCGCACCCACACATTTCGCCCCAGGGAGGGCAAATGGCCGTTTTTTTTTGTTATTCTATTTTTATTTAGAAAAACAGCATTGTTAATTCGGACCTTTTTCTGAGTCGTCATCATCATCGTTATCATCACATCCTTATCCCGCCTGCGGCAGGGTGGGGTCTGCGGGTTCCAGCCCTCCACTCCCGTCTATCTCCAACCAGGTCCCCGTCTACTCCACACACTGCCATGTCCTTACGGACAACCTGTTCCCACTCTGCTTCGGTCTCCCCCTGCCCCGGGGGCTACCGACCACCTGCATTCTTGGAATGGACCTAACGAGCTCCTCTTCCCCTCTTCTCATGACGTGTCCTAACCCCCTCAGTCTATTCTCCCTCATTTTTGGCGATGTCCACCACCCCAGACATTTATTTCTGTTTTTTCTCTTTAATATAATAATAATTAAAAAAATAAAAAAGACAAACATAAACCAAAATTCAAATTTTTATGCTATGCCTTTCAGAAAGTCTATTAAATTTCTATTGTTGATGTCCTCCACAATATGTACTGTAGAATTGTTGCCGAAATTGCCGCATATTTCTTATACGCAAACAGAAACTAAAATTCTTTGAAACACTCCGAAAAAGGTCCGAATAACAAAAAAAATCGACCATTTGCCCTCCCAGGGGCGAAATGTGTGGGGGAGAAAGCTCTGGAGGCGAAAAGTACTCGGGCAAAAATGACAGGGGCGAACGTTCCGGATCCCGTTTTAAGGCCTTTCAACTGCAAGGTCATTAGAGCCCCGTCCACTGCATATTGTTGTTTGTTGGAGTTTAAGGTCCCGTCAACTACAAGGTCATTAGAGA
>JAAFCE010008460.1:0-13456 GCA_013389805.1 Trigoniulus corallinus
CCCAATCAACAGTAATGGCAAAATTCCCAGGTGTAGGAGCTCGGTGGATTGCTCCAACCAACAGTGATCGGAAAAGTCGTAGGTTTAGGAACCTGCTAGAGTGCCCCACCGACCAGTGACGGAAAATTCCGGGGTAGGAGCTTGGTGGAGTGCCCCAACCAACAGTGACCTCAAGATTCCTAGGTGTAGGAGCTTTCTTAGAGTGCCCCACCGAACAGTAGGCCGACGAAAAATAAGCGTAGGGGTTGCAGCTTTGGTCGGCTGTGTAAGCTGACCGTCCAATAGTTCGCCCATGTGTCCATTCCGAGGGACAGACCTGGGGACCCGACCCTGCCATAGGCGGAAAAAGCGTTCTCAGCTGCTTTGCGCAGTGTTTTTAAACAAAGTGTTATTGATTTGAAACTGAAGAACAAAATGGCGGATAAAAATGGATTTTTGATGAAGAGAAATGAGATGATGAATAGCTGTTTATTTATTAATCGGTAAAAGATGTCTTTCGTTAAAAATGTATTCAAATCGGTAGGTAATTTAAGAAAAGCCTCTTCCGCGTTCGTGTTCGTTTTCTGTTCGCGATTATTGTTGTTGTTACACGCGCGGTTCTTTGCCTGACAGCCATAGCGGCACTCAGCATTGTTCGAGAAACAAAGTTGTATTATGAATTGTTTGAAGACAATGTTTGACGACGCCAACAAAAACCTGTTTGTGACACGCAACCATTTTGAAAGGATGTCCATTGTCGTTCGCAGCATTTCAAAGATGCCCTTTCTTTGCGTGCCGGGTCGAATCCAGAGTATCTATGACGTCAGAATTTCCTCCCTCTTTCCCTTAGCCTCTCGTAACCCTTTTTTCCGCCCACCCAAATGTCCTGGGGGCAGCGGATTCAGCTCGTGACAGGGTGACAAACAAAGGCGAGCGTTTGGCGGTGTTTTTACGCTCCTGACTGGCTGCCCCGCCCTAAAGCTACAATCCTTGGCTTGTTTAACGTCGGCCAGTTTTCTTCGTAGTGGGAAATTTCGTCCACCCGCCTAGGGCAGGGCTGTGTGCAGATTAGTCCAATTGGGACCCGGGACACACGACTAGGACATCCGGCTGTGGTCAGTAGTAGACAAGTATCCCCACGAAGAACATAAGCAAGGGGTTCAGCTTTAGGTCGGTAGCCGGCTGCGAAAAATCCCATCCAATAGTGAGCCTCGGCTCCTTCTCCTCGAAGCTGGAAGAGGCCTTTTAATTGTTCACTTATACAGGGCCCTATTCCGTACAGTGACGACATGATGCCCCGACCCAGTCATTGGGGAAAAGGGTTTTAAATTGTTCACTAACAAAGGGCCCTTTTCCGTACAGCGGCGACGTGATGCACCCGACCCTGTCATTGTTGGGGAAAGGGTTTTGAAATGTTCACAAAGAAAGGGCCCTTTTCCGTATAGCGGCGACATGATGATAAGCAAGGGGTTTAAGTCGGTAGCCGGCTGCGGAAAATCCCATCCAATAGTGGGCCTCGCCGCCTTCTCCTCGAAGCTGGAAAAGGCCTTTTAAATGTTCACTTATACAGGGCCCTATTCCGTGCGGTGACATGATGCACCCGACCAAGTCATTGGGGAGAAAGGGTTTTAAATTGTTCACGAACAAAGGGCCCTTTACCGTACAGTGGCGACTTGATGCAGTCGACCCTGCCATTGGCGGGAAAAGGTTTCTAATATTTCACGTACAAAGGGCCATTTTTCTGTACAGTGGCGACAGGATGCACCCAACCCTGTCGTTGGCCGGATAAGGGTTTTAATTTTATTGGCGTACAAAGGGTCCTTTTCCGTACAGCGCCGACATGATGCACCCGACCCTGTCATTGGCGGGAAAAGGGTTTTAAATTGTTCATGAACAAAGGGCCCGTTCCGTACAGTGACGACATGATGCACCCGACCCAGTCTTTGGCGGGAAAAGGGTTTTAAAATGTTCACGTACTAAGAGCCCTTTTCCGTACAGTGGCGACTTGATGCAGTCGACCATGTCATTGGCGGGAAAAGGGTTTTAAATTATTCACGAACAATGGGCCCTTTTCCGTACAGTGGCGACAGGATGCACCCAACCCTAACATTTGCCGGATTTAGTTTTTTTTCGCGTACAAATGGTCCTTTTCCGTACAGTGGCGACGTGACGCATCCGACCCTGCCATTGGCGGGAAAAGGGTTTTCAAATGTTGGCATACAAAGGGCCCTTTTCATTAAAACCTTGCAGTAGCAACATGATAAACCTCCACCCTGAACCGAAGGCAGGGCCTGCTCTAGCACTTATGCCGCACCGGACAAAAAGACAAATTGCCGCCCCTTGATGCAGCGCTGTGTTCGGGTGCTCTGTTCTCACACCTACATCTAAAATGGCGCCCTGGACAAATGTCCGGGTTGCCCCCAAACCCCTTAGAGCGGGCTCTGCAGAAGGCGCACTCCTCTCGCCCAGGAAAGACGCCAGCACTTATGCCGCCCCGGACCGTCGCCACTTCTTATGCCATCCCGTAGCCCCGGCCCGTGCTTTATTCTCACGCTGCCAAAATGGTGCCCTGGACAAATGTCCGGGTTGCCCCCCCCCCCCTTAGAGCGGGCCCTGCCGAAGGCGCACTCCTCTCGCCCAGGAAAGAAGCCAGCTTCCATGGCCAAAATCTACCCTGCTTCTTCGGATTCATGAGCACTGACCATTGAGTCACCTAGGCAGGCTTTATTCGTTGGTACAACTCTATTAATTTGAGTAGCTGCTGTTGCGAGTTCGAATCCCACTCGTCCTTTTTTTTAGCTCTTTTTTTTGTTGTTGTTGTTTGTTTTTCATTCGATACGATTATAGTTAGGATTTGACCCTGAAAAAAGAGAGACGCTGTTTGTTTTGTTTGTGTCAACTGTTGGCTTAGGACCAATAACCTAGATCTATTGAACGAGTGGCCCTAAATAGTTTGTGGGTATGAGGCGTCATTCGGCGAAAGGTCTTTGACACTTAAGATTAGTATTGTCGGCAATGTAAGATGGTTAAGGGCACTAAAGAGAGAGAGAGGATGCAAGCTGAAAACCACCTGGTGGCTTTTGACACCCAAGCAGTAAAAGGGAACCCCCCCTCCCTTCCTCCTCTGCCTTCTTCCCTGGGGGAGAGCAGGGGCTCTTGTCAGCTGCTTCCTTTTATGTGTGTGGCTATGGCTTATTAATGTTATTATTATTATTCATAACACCGTATTGAATAGCATTAAAAAGTGAGCCCTAGATGCTTCACCCCTCTCATCTTTTCTTCCTACTTCCCCTTGGGTCCCCTTAATGGACCTGGCCCTCCATCTTAGGTTATTTATAGCTCACTTATCGAAGTATGAGTCACTAACAATGCCAAAATTTCTTTTTTGAAAATGTGGCCGTTACCTTTTTCTGCTTGCTATTTTCGGTGGCCTACTGCCATTAGAAAGGGCATGAGGGGGTCACTGTGCTATTTTCCCCTCCTCCACAAGGTCCTCCCTTTCTTTTTTTAGTGCCGGACACCTTGTGTCTATTTGTACAGGGCCAGGTGGTGTAGTAGCCCTTCTTGTGACATGTCAGCACTCAGTGATATTTTAATGTGATAATGTGGGGAAGAAAGAGTGGGTGCTCCATACGTGACCATCGCCCCCCCTCTCTGCCCTTCTGCCCTGCCCCCCCTCCACCTTTCACAGCCCGGAACTAGCGTCTGGTTAGGGTGCGTTGAAACTTGTACCAAAATAGAACTGGACTCTGTGTTTCTCCAACTTTCTTTATGTTCACTTCTTTCTCGGACCTCCCCTTTCTTCTCTCTGTGTTTCCATACCCCGCTTTGCGTCTTCAGGTTGTCCACCAGTCCCGCCTTGGAACTGCTTCTGGGGCTTCACTAAGGGTCCTTTTGTGTTGTGGATTTCAAGTGCAGTAGAGTGGTGCTGTTCAGGACTATTTCAAGCCGTTCGGCAACGATACTGAATGCTAGGAACTGCTTGATGCCGAGCTTAGGACCAACCAAATGTGGCTCTACCTGAAAGGTTAACTAAGCCTAACTAAGCTTAATCACCTCTAACTAGACCTAACTGAAACTGTCCGGGCGTAACCAGGCCTAACTGCGCCTGAACAAACGGAACTTTCCTAATAGTAATCGACCCTGACCAGTTAATCCAACGCTAAACCTAACCAGCCCTAACTGGACGTAAATTAGCCAGTTGTAGCCAGCCCTAACTGGACGTAAGTTAACCAGCTGTAGCCGGCCCTAACTGGACGTAAGTTAACCAGCTGTAGCCGGCCCTAACTGGACGTAAGTTAACCAGCTGTAGCCGGCCCTAACTGGACGTAAGTTAACCAGTTGTAGCCGGCCCTTACTGGACGTAAATTAGCCAGTTGTAGCCAGCCCTAGCTGACAGTAAATGAACCAGTTGTAGCCAACCCGTAACTGGGCTTAAATTAACTAATTTTAGCCAAGCCTAACGGTACGTAAATTAACCAGTTGTAACCAGCACTGACTGAATCTAATCTACCTTAACTAACCCCAACGAAATTGACTTAAGCTAACTTAACCTAACCAACCCACACTAGCTGGACGTAACTGGACTAACCACCCCTAACTGACAGTAAATGAACCAGTTGTTGCCAGCCCTAACTGAACCTAACCTACCTTAACAACCGAACGAAATTAACTTAACCTAACCAACCTGCACTAACTGGACGTAACTGAACTAGGGGGCCCTAACTGGACGTAAATTAGCCAGTTGTAGCCAGCCCTAACTGATCCTAACCTACCTTAACTAAACCGAACAAAATTGACTTAACCTAACTAACCCTCACTAAACCTAATTTAATTAACCAGTTGCCTGTAGCCAATCAACCAAAAGTGGGCCTAATCCAACTAAACCAGGTGGAGACTAACCAAGCCTAATTGATCCTAACTGACCCTAACTGAACGTAATCGAACCTAATGGAACCTTACTGAACCTAACCAACCCTAACTAAACCTAACTTATCCTCACTAAGCGTAATTCAACCCAAGTTGACCAAAGCTAACGCAGCCTAATCCAGCCAAATGCCGCCAAGTCTAATCGGTCCTAACCAACCCTAATTGAACTTAACCAGTCCTAGCTCAGTTTGATCTAATTTAACCTCACTGGACCTAACCTCACCAGAACTTAATGGACCTAACAAACTCTCACTACACATGCAGTAATTGAACCAAACAGGACCAAATCTTACCAGCTAGGGGAGCGGCTTATTGCGTTGGGCGCACCAGTTCTCGTCTGATCACTGAAGTTAAGCAACGCAACCTCCAGCTAGTACTGACATGGGTGGCCGCTTGGGAAAACTGGGTACCGCTAATACCCGAAAATCGTCGCATTGGTGTAGTGTCTGTGCCGTCTCTGCGTTAGAACTACGCAGTGGACGGGGCTGTAATGACCGTTGTAGTTGAAGGGCCCCAAAAACTTTTCCAAGACCTTTTCCCATCCTCTGGAACGGTGGTGGCATTCCTCCTTCCCCTTGGCACCTTCAAGAAGACATAGCCGTTGTGTGCACAATGTAAAATAGAGATCCCTGTGTTGACAGGTTCGATCCTGACCAAGACTAGCCAGGGGCTTGTCCTGAATTCCAAAAAGCTGTTCATTTCTCAAATTGATTGAAAGGGGGTTGCAAGTGCCTCTGAGCGCCCTCTTCGCAGGGTTGTGTCGTTTGTGTTTTAGGGCCCTTCAACTGCAAGGTCATTAGAGCCCCGTCCACAGCTTAGTTGTTATGCAGGACTGCACAGACACTACACCAATGCGACGAATTTTGGGTATCAGCAGTACCCAGTTTTCCCAAGCGGCCACCCATGTCAGTACTAGCTGGGGTTGCGCTACTTAACTTTAGACGAAAACTGGTGTGTCCAACGCAATTCGCTGCCCGCCCCCCTCTCCAGAATCGACCTTAGAACCACTGCCAGAGTTATCGAGTCCCCTCTCGGCGGAATTACTTTTTGGCCAGCGAGTTCAGTTCTAGTTTATTTTGGCCTTCCATTCCAAACCTGATGGCTTCCGTCCACCCCACGCAGTACCGTTGTCCCACACTTGGCCCACTTTGACCAATTCTTTGAATCAGATGCAAATCAATTCAGAAATTCTGGCAACCACCGAAGCAATATTGGGATCATAAAAAAAAGGCAACAAACAAAAAAAGAACAAAACAGAGACCTGGTGTACAATAGGTGTTGGGGTGGGCCACCCTGACCATTTCCACACTCACAGGCCCTGCACAAGATGAATATCTGAAATGAGGCGCGAAACATCCTTCTAACGAGGTCATCATCAACCTTGCAAAGCATCCTCCTCCTCCTCCTCCTGCCAACTACTGCTGTGAAAAAAGGCATTGGAGACAAGAGTAGGAGGTAGAGAGGAAAGGGCCGGAAGTGGCCCCTCTCAGGAAGTTGCAGGAAAGGAAGGTGTGTCTCATATGTAGAAAACACAACATCCTTTTGAATCTTTATTATTTAATTGACGATTGGGAAACGAGATCATCGCTTTTCGACATCGACCTATTGAAATTGGAGAGGAACTCCTCTCATCCCTGAAGTGATCATTCTCCAAGGGTGAAGGAAGAGGGCCTTAGAGGGTGCTGTACCAGGCCGGAATAGAATTCAACAAATAGAATGTTTTTCTATTGAATTAGACTCTGTCAAGTGTTTTAATGTATCAAGTGATGTGAGTCACAAATAAAGGACTCATCCTCTGCCGTCGCCCTCCTCCTCCTCTTTGACACTTTACTGCCTGTTGATCTGTCTCTCTCTGGGATCTGAAAAGAAAGCCTCAGGCCTACTCTTGCAGAACTATCTATTGCAGATCTCCGGAAATTCTTGAATGCAACACTACGCGTCACCTGGCCGTGTTCTCCGACGTGAACGGAGGGCAAATAGGGCAATCTAATAGGAGTCTTGGAATTAATGAAAAGCTTTCGACCGCCCTATGATTGAAGTCTGCAAGATTAACTCTGTGGCATCTGGTTCTCAGGCTCGGGTGATGGGGCGTAGGTAGCGGTCTCCAATACTGAAGTCCTGGATCGACGTGGGTGGCTTGTTGTCGTCCCCAGGGCGATGCCACTTGCAAGCAACAGAACCCTTTCTACTGAAATCTGGCACATCAGCCTGTAGGAGCTCACTCCCCCTGGCCTTGGCAGAGCATAAAGGTCGCAAAGAAGAAAATAGGGTAGGGAGCTCCACATTCGATCCTGGCCCCAGTTCGGATGATTTCTTGGCTAAGGCACGAGTGTGGTAGATTCCAGGTTCAATCCTGGCCCATTTCGGACGATCTCTCTCTTCCTGGCCTTGGGGAAGAAGTTGCGGGTCTGTGAACACCGGCTAAAATTGTTGTCTTGTACCCTTCATCCGAAGTCACTACTGCACGGAACGTGACATCTCGGTGCTGATGTCCTGTCCGTTGCAGCACTTCCGATCTAAATAGAAGTCTTGGAATTAATGAAAAGCTTTTGACCGCCCTATGATTGAACTCTGCAAGATTAACTCTGTGGCATCTCGCTCTCAGGCTCGGGTAATGGCGCGTAGGTAGCGAAGTCACTACTGCATGGAACATGACATCTTCCCAGCTTTCATATTTCATGGCCCCTTGTCTCGGTCCTGATGTCCTGTCCGGTGCAACACTTCCGATCTGCACCAATCTGGTTTGCTTGAAATTTTCCAAAGTGCTGCAGCTCCCAGTAGTTTATTGCAGAGAGGAGGGAGGGCGGCTGCGGGGGGGAGGGTCGTTGAAGTTCTGTAAGAGAGGGAAAAGATGGGTCTACAGAACCCTGCAGCAACTTCCGGCCTGTGCTCCATTCTTTCTTGCCTGCTTGTCAAATCAGCACTCAGTGAGAACTGATTGTATTTGTGTTGTGTTAACCTTGGAGAATTTCAAAGCATTCCAACCCTTCAGTTGATTGCGGAAAGGAGGGAGGGCCTTTGGAGTTGTCTAAGAGAGGGGAAAGGATGGGCCTACCAAAATTTCTCAAAGGATTTCCTTTAATTAACACAATGAGGTACAGATTAGTTCTCCATATTTGATTTGATTGTCAAAATGTTGGTATTTTGTTGTTACTCAATCGAAATTCTATTCTGGAATGTTTGTCCTCTCCTCCGGTCTTTGCTGAACAATGGCAGGCCTTTTTCTGAGATTATTGCCATAAATGATGGTGTCCATTGTTTGTTACAGGCCACAGAGCTTAGGGATGAGGTAAGTTTAGAAGCGTAGATCCCTCTCTCTATTTTTTTTTCGGAAAAGGGGTGTTTGTTTTGTGCTCTAATAGTCAAAGAGAAATCTGGAGTTGGCGTGGGTGGACGTCCTCTTACCTCCAAGAGGATGTACTCGATGTAAAAAGGAACTTCCGGTCTCCCTCTAATATCGAGATTTACTTTGATATCGTATTTATAGGTGTTGCAACAATAGATTGACTTCCTTTGAATTTACTAGACATCGATAAGGGCGATCCTAGTGCCTAGTTTCCAAAATCACCTTGTCAAATGCTTTCCTTTGCTGACTGCCTGATAACATCTTGCGGAAATCGACCTTCAGTTGATGAGATAATTTTTTTTCTATTTGACGGGTTTTCTTTGTAGGGTTGCTGGACTACTGTACTTGATGCCCCCTCTCCTCGCTCGCGGGCCTGCTGTCGCAACGACCCTGTCCACAGGCTGGGACAAAACTTCGGTACAAACTAGGACAAAGTTTCTTTGACTTGCAAGTGATGTGTTAGTGCTCGCCGCGGTGGTGCAGTGGGTAGCATGCTCGGTAACTGCGTCAGTGGTCCTGGGTTCCGGCGAGTTGCGTTGGACACACCAGTTCTCGTCTGATCACTGAAGTTAAGCAACGCAACCCCAGTTAGTACTGACATGGGTGGCCGCTTGGGAAAACTGGGTACTGCTAATACCCAAAAATCGTCGCATTAGTGTAGTGTCTGTGCAGTCCCTGCATCAGAACTACACAGTGGACGGGGCTCTAATGACCTTGTAGTTGAAGAGCCCTAAAACACCAGCAAAAGAAAATGGGTTCCATAATGGACCAGAGTGGGTTGGCCTTGTTTCGGACTAGAGAGAGAGGCCCCGTGTGGGGTACCAGGCGTAGGAGCTCGGGGGAGTGCCTCAACGAATAGGCTGACGAAAAATAAGCGTAGGGGTTGCAGCTACCGGCTGTGGGAAAACACTGTCCAATAGATCGCCCTTGTGTCCATTCAGACGGTCAAGATAAGTCCCCGACCCTGCCATAGGCCGGAAAGGGCTATGAGTTGCTTTGCAAATATTGTTGTGTTAAGCCGTGGATTTAAATCGACTGCTGCTGCTCCGAAGCGTTCGACAAAATGCTGATCGAAGGTTCGCAAAGCCGGCGTATTTTTTGGCTTGCGTGAACATAATTTGTTCGTTGAGAGAAGGACATTGTGCGAGCATTCGGTAACGTTTATTGTTATCGGGTTCTACGTTCGGTGGAGACGGTGGTCCAAACCGGAACTAGAATCTGAATGTTTGTCTCATGGAGAGATGGGACAGGTGTGCCGCATTTCAAATGTTTACGAACGTTTGCAACAGACGTTTACTTTTGACTGTTTCGGTGAATATCCCGCTTTACATTTGTTTTTAGATGTTCGTGATTACTGAAAACACCGTTTGCAAACTTTTTTTTAATTCGTAAGCGTTTGTTTGAGTTTCAATCGTTGTAGGGATGCTCATGTTCGCTGTTGTTTGTGTTCTGACTTGCGATAAAATGTTTGCTGTTGTTCGAGTTGTAAGCCACATATTGCTCGAAAGAAATTGCTCACAGACCGGCGCGTAGAATCATGAACATTTATCAGGTGGAGAAAAGGTGTAGGCTCGCAAATTTAAAATTCTTACGAACATTTCAATCGTTCGTTGGAGTCGTGACACAAACATTTAAAACGTTTGTGAACATTTCAATTATTGGGTGGATTCGTGACACAAACATTTGAAACGCTTACGAGTATTTCAGTTGCTTGCTGAAACCGTAACACAAACATGTAAAAAAGACGTTTACGAACATTTCGATTATTGGGTGGATTCGTCACAAACATTTGAAACGCTGACGAGCATTTCAATTGCTTGGTGTATCCGTGACACAAACGTGTAAAAAAACACACTTGCGAACATTTCAATTATTGGGTGGATTCGTGACAAACATTTGAAACGCTTACGAACATTTCGGCCATTTGGTTAGTGTAATACTGAAAAAAAAAACGTTTGCAAACATTTGTTGGTGCCCCGATCCTTGTTTGCGTTCTGACATTCCATGCTGGGAACATTTCAAGATGGTTCCTATGTTTGCATGCATTCCGAGCCTAAGTGATCTGTAACCCAGGCCCAGATCCGGAATTGGGTCAGAACATTTCTCTGGTGCTGAGATGGTTCAGGCTGCCCCAAAGAAGTTCGACACTTGGGGGGGGGGGGGGGACAGCAGTTGTCAGTTTGCCGAATGGCGTCTACAAGAAGTGGGCGGAAGCTCACCTGTGGTCATCTTTATCTTTAACCCTTGCTGTTTGTCGTCCTGTTGGGGCGGGAACGCATAGCGGAAAGGGGAGGGGGCGTTTTGGGATACAGGAATTCAACCTCTTGAACTGTTGCGTCGAGCCCACAAGGGTTACAGCAACGCAAAGGAAGACAGAAACATTACACCAGGTGTCACTTCCGCTTTTTTTTTCACTGGTCTCCCCTCGTCTTTAACTCGTTATTACTAATTACGTCACGTGACTTTCAGAGAGGGGGGTCAGTTCTTGAATTGTGGGAGAGGAAGTGACGGGTCCGTCGTTACGAATTAGCGCCCTGTTCTTAAAATTTTCACCTGGATTTCAGGATGAGGAGAGGGGGATGTGGTGAGGAGCGACTGGACAGTTTTCGTTAACTTCCAGGGCTTCTTAAAGCTTCCTCAGGGCCTGCTCTAAGGGAGGATGACAACCCGGACATATGTCCGGGGCGCCATTTTGGCTGTAAGTGGGAGAACAGAGCCTGCTTCAAGGGGCGGCAATTTGTCCTTTTGTCCGGGACGGCATAAGTGCTAGAGCAGGCACTGGGCCTTACTGTAGTTGAAATGAAATTTTGACAAGAGTTCATTGTGTCCCTTTGACCTCTGTTCAGGTGCAGGTTCGATCCTGTTTTTTTTCAAGGCTGTGAACGGGTTTCCAGAAGCATGACGGGTCCTGTCCTCAACTCCTGGGGCAGCATTTTAATAGACTAACATGGGCGCTACACGTTTCACGTAGCCATGGTCAGACCTTTATTGACCTTTTTAGTCGATGTGCCCTAAAACACAGCCATGGTCAGGGCCGGCGCTATATTTTGCGGGGTCCTGTGAAAACATGAAGCGGGTCCCTTCTATCAATAGGTTCATTAAACCGAATGCGCGGGGCCCTGTGCCGTCGCCCTGTTCGCACACCCATCACACCGGCCCTGCCATGGTTCTTTTAGAGGAAGGGTTAAGATACTAAGCGCACTACACGGTTTATTCCCATCCGGGATAGAACCTAGAACACGGCCCGCCTCGGTGGCGCAGTAGGTAGCTTGTCGGTAACCTGGACAGAACCTGAAATCTCCTAGGACACGGAGGCGGGTCTTAAAGAGCCCTTTCTACTATGAATGTCGATCGGAATTTTTTTCCTCAGAGATGGTAGCTAGCCCCACCCTGACGTCGATGGAGGTAAAGTGCCCTAGAGAAGTTAATCGGTCGACGGTATGTAAGTAACAGGCTGTAGCACTACGTCGCCGGCCGGCTGCGAAAAAAGACTGTGTGCTTCCGTTTACACCGGGCCAAGGGCGAGAAGAAAGGCTCTGAATGATAATTATAATGATGGAGATGTCGAAGGCTTTTAAAAGATTCTAATGACAGATTTGTCGCTCTTCTAGCCAGAAAGAAGTTGTTAACTTTGCCGAAATTTCAAGGGTAAATTTATTTGGCATCATGGCGGATGGGGTTCGAAGAAGAGCGGAAAGGGTAAATGGGGCAGGGTGGAGGTAAAGAAAGGGTCCAGAAGGCTAAAGACCTCTGTGGACCAAAATTGAAAATGTAAAGAACCTACTACAGTTCAACCCCTCGTCTCAGTTCCCATTGTTAATCTTTTCCTGCCTGAAGTCTATCAAGTTTTTCGTACAGGGGTTGTTCACTCTTACCCCTTTTCAGTAGTTACCCCCAATCCCCCTTCTGCCCTTCTTAACGCTCTTTCTGCCCTTGTCTCCCAAGACCCATGAGTTCCTTGATTTCATCTTGATTATTACTTCACCCTGATTACCCCCTTCTTTATATTTGGGGAGGGGGAGAGGTTTAACCGGGAAATCTGCTCAGTTTCTGTTTCCTCTGTCTGAGCTTCTGGTTCTCCCCCCTTTCCTCTATCTGTGCCCCTTCTTTTTCTCCCCCTAGCCCTTACCCAACCACCCCCTCTCCATGCGTCCTGTTTGAATCTTAATACCCACTTTGCTTTCCGCTTCCCACAGTCCCAGGACACGCGTGTGTATTTCTTGTTCACCTCACTTCCCTTTTAGACCTCCCTTCCTCCCCTACCTCCTCTTCCTTGTCCTGATTACAATTGAGCCCCACAAAAGAGCAAAGGGCACCTCACCTCATCGTTTTTTTTTCTCTCGTTTCTTTTGTCTAGGGACTGCGTGGCGGCTGCCGGAGAACCAACTTGTGCCCGTGACTGAGTGACGGTCGCCTGGTTTTTTTTTATTACCTCCACAACCTTCTTGGGGTCTTTGTCTCCCTCTTTCTCTAGTTGGGCCGTTTGTGAGGCCCATTATTTTTTTGTTCGTTCCCCTCTCTCTCTCTGTGTGACGTCACTGAGATCCTCTTGCCACCCTAACCATTTTCTCTATCCTCCCCTTTTCCCCTTACTGCAACAACAGATCGGTGTGTCCCGCCTTAGTGAGTGTGTGTGCGTGTGCCATATGCAGGACGGAGGCCAAAAGAAGAGGGACAGGACCTGAAGAAGAAGAAGAAGGAGACATTGCGACCCCCTTAGAGCAGACATTTTGAATGTTGACCTCCTCCTCACACTCTTCCTACTGCTCCTCCTCTGACTCCCATGTCTGCTGCTGCTGCTGCTGGATTCTCACGTGACTAAATCCTTCTCTCTCTCCCCCCTCACCTTCACCTCTCTACCCCTCACGTGACTCGCTCTTGGCCGCCCCACCGCATTCAACCAACCAGATGAAGAAGGAGTTGATTGAAGACGGCAAGCAGCTGACACCTCCTCCCCTCACAGTACAGTGGTGTCTGTTAGCTCCCTAAGGAGGGGTGGTGAGTGTCTCTCTCTCTCTCTCTCTGTCCCCTTCTTACCCCCTCCGACTTCCTTCGTCTGTTTCACTGTACCTCCTGCTCTTATCCTTCTTCTTTCCCTCCCCTCTCTGTGAAGGGGAGCTCCTCTGAAGTGTCTCTGACCCCCTCATCACCACCATCTCCTTCCCCAACCCCCTTCTTTCTCCCTACCGTCCAATAAGAAGT
>JAAFCE010008465.1:0-17787 GCA_013389805.1 Trigoniulus corallinus
CGGCTCAACGGTTTAGTTGCTGGAGCTTCTGAGGTCTTTGGAGCAGCAGTTGTGGTAGCTTGTCTCTCTCTACGGCTCAAAGGCTTAGTTGCTGGAACTTTTGGGGTCTCGGGTGCTGCTGTAGTAGTGACTTCTCTTTCTTTACGAGTCAACGGTAACGGTTGGGTCACTGGAGCCTTGGAGATTTCTGGCTCTTTTGTGGAAGTAAGTTCTCTCTCCTTTCTATCCAGAGATGACTTTTGTGTTGCTTCAGGAGACTCGGGTCCCTTTTTGGTGGCACCTGGAAGGATGCTTTCTTCCCGTGTAAGCTTGGTGGTTACTGGTTCACCACGAACTAAGAGAGGTGGCGTCGTTACTGTGGGATTATTTAATTTTGACTCTTGATTACTTTCTGGTTTTTCCGGGGCTGAACTAGTATCGGGCTGTTGACGTCGTTGACGACTGGCTATCAACAGTCTTCTTGCAGTAGTGGTAGCAATGGTTGAAACATCAACTTTGTCACCAGCGACAGGAACAGTAGTAGCTTCACGTTTGTAAACTCTGTCACCAGTTTTACTTTGGTAAGTTGATTTTTGCTTTTCGCCGGATTCACCACTTTCATATGGTCCTTGTGGTACAGGTTTCGGTGGTGGAATTTCTGGTTTTGAAACTGGATTGGGATTCGACTCCTCATATACTGGTTTTGAAACTGGTTTGGGATTCGAATCCTCATATGCTGGTTTGGGATTCGAATCCTCATATGCTGGTTTGGGATTCGAGTCTTCATATCCTGGTTTTGGAACTGGCTTGGGATTCGACTCTTCATATCCTAGAGGTTTTTGTTGTGGGGCAGGTTGAGGTTCACTAGGATAGGCCTATTAAAACATAAAATTTCGAGTTAATTACTGAATCTGATGCTAATACTTTGATGTTATTTTCAAAGATTACTACGGCGCTTTCAAACAGAATTACTATGGCCTCTTACCTGTTGACAAAATACGGCGCAGACCACAAGTGCTTGGAAAAGGCAAAGTAGTTGTACAAACTTCATAATGATGCTGATGAATTGGCGATAAAGATAAAATGTATGCTCACAGTTTATATCTTAGCAAGTCAGTGAGCCAAGTGATAAAACATTGAAATCTTCACAGGCTTATATACAAAATTTTTAAGACGGTAGTTCGGTTGACCCTCATCAAGAACCTGACGTCACCGCTTTCTCCAAAGTCATTTTATGGAGTTGTACTGTTTATTTTTTTAAAAGGTAAGACGGACGAGTGTCAGATTCTGGAAAAAACCAGCTTAAAACTGACGATGCTGAGAGTGACGATTTTTTTTGTTCTATCACTAAAACATTTTCGCACCCTCCTCTTCACAGTATCAGTTGGGTCGTAGCACCAATTCTTCAAACGAGAAATTATTCTACAAGTACACGATATTTGATAAAAAATTTAATTATTCGCAGATCTCAAATCCAAGAAACTCATTTACGAGCTTATTAGATGTGATGCTACATAATTAGAACCTATTTATTATCACTCGTGCCTTACTATGCGGTATTACAGCCCGAATCCAAACAATTTGAACCCTTTCAACAAGTATGATATGATAGGGTGTTTTATTTGTCACGGTGTATCGGGAATACAAGATCGATATCGTACGCATCACACAGGATAGCGGGATCGGCGAGTTGCGTTGGACACACCAGTTCTCGTCTGATCACTGAAGTTAAGCAACGCAAGCCCAGTTAGTACTGACATGGGTGGTCGCTCGGGAAAGCTGGGTACTGCTAATACCCATTAATAGTCGCATTAGTGTAGAGTCTGTGCAGTCAATGCATTAGAACTACACAGTGGACGGGTCTCTAATGACCTTGTAGTTGACGGGACTTTAAACACCAACAAACAAACAAACACGGGATAGCGACTTTATTTCCACTATCCAACAGAAGGTGGAATCGAGACTTCCCTTCCCCTTGGCCGAAAGAAGGCAAAGACCTCGGCCAGGATACAACCTGTGCAACTAGTGTTCCCCCCAATTGTTGGCTCCCTCAAGCCTCTTCAACACTAACAGCTATTAAATGTGTTTTCATGGTTCTTTCGCATTCAGGTGCCACAAAACCGAAAGAGGCACTTAAGGTCTTCCCTCCTCTCCCAATCAGGAAGAAAACTACCAACCCGGTTCAACAAGGAATATATGCACTTATTTCTTTATTGGGTAATTTAGTAGCTGTCTCTCAGTTCCCTCGAAGGTTATTCAATTTTAACGAAGGACAGCGCTAAGACAATATCAACACCGGGGAAACTAACAATCCAGGTAGGAATGGTTCTGATTGTCTTGTAGCTCAATGGGCTGTGTGCTTAACTCGTTGCCCATGGTCTATGTTCGATTCTGGATTAAGCAGATGACATCATCCAGATGCTGTGTACGATGTCAGATGTAAAAGAATCCCTCTTACATGGAGTAAAATATGAATATGTAATCCTTTGTGATGGATACCTATATCAGTGATCCACAAAAGTGTATCTTTATCTTGGGTTTGTTCTCATACACCATTAGGGTTTTCTTTGCTGCCCCAGCACCCATGTTGTGTGCCCACCGTCCTACCTCCATTCCTTAACTTCGTCTTGTATTAATTTCTGCATTGTTGTTGTCTTCGACATTATCCTGTTTACCCTCTTCTCCCTTCAAATGTAGACCACTCCATATCCCTTTATATTGTTTCAACTGCTGTAATTACTTAGACCGGTAGCTAGCTGCTTCTGTACGCCCTAGAACAGTGGTGGCGAACCTGTGATCCACCGTGCAATTGACCCGTAAGTGAATCATATCTAGTTTGTCGTCTCATAGTGTGTGGGGTGGACGGGGACCTGGTGGGCTAGAACCGGCAGACCCGACCTTTCCACAGGCGGGATTTATTTCTATCTCTGTTTCCTACTGTAATAAACCAGGGTTTCCCAACGGGGTCAGTATCGACCCCCTGGGGGTCAATGGAATGCTAAACGGGGTCAATGATGATCAAGGGGTCGATATCTAAACATTTATTTGAATGCATTGCTCGTTACTTCCTTTGAAGGCCAATAAGCAACTCTTAATCCATTCCCCACCTATGGCAGGGTTGGGTACCTATATTCTCCCTCTGAGTGGACACAAGGGTGATATATTGGACAGTACTTTCCCTAGTCAGATGCCACCAAAGCTGCAACCCAATACTTGTATAGCGATAGCCTTTGGTTCATTGGGGTAGTCGAACTCCTACACCTGGGTGAGCGGCGAGTTGCGTTGGACACACCAGTTCTTGTCTGATCAGTGAAGTTAAGCAACACAACCCCAGCTAGTACTGACATGGGTGGCCGCTTGGGAAAACTGGGTACTGCTAATATCCAAAAATCGTCGCATTTGTGTAATGTCTGTGCAGTCTCTGCATAAGAACTACACTGTGGACGGGGCTCTAATGACCTTGTAGTTGAAGGGCCCTAAAACACCAACAAGAAAGCAAGTACACTTTGGTAGTTCACCTCATCCACCCATTGCTTAGTAGAGGTTCCCTTTATGTGCAAATGTCGTCGTGCATCACACGAGACCTGAGTTTTACTTCTCATCCACAGAAAAGAGCACTTGAGGCACCTCACTTGCCCAAAAAGAAGCCAACTCACCTCGGTCCAGTATCGAACCGAGAACCACTGACGTTTACCAATTGTTTGTTTGTTGGAGTTTAAGGTCCCGTCAACTACAAGGTCATTAGAGACCCGTCCACTGCATAGTTCTAATGCATTGACTGCACAGACACTACACTAATGCGACGATTATTGGGTATTAGCAGTACCCAGCTTTCCCGAGCGACCACCCATGTCAGTACTAACTGGGCTTGCGTTGCTTAACTTCAGTGATCAGACGAGAACTGGTGTGTCCAACGCAACTCGCCGCTCCCGACAGTTACCAAGCACGCTACCCAATGTGCCACCGACACGGGATTTTGCATAATATATATCAGGTTCAACAACTCCTAACCCTTTTCCCGCCTATGGCAGGGTCGGGTACCCATTTGTCCCTCTGAATGGACACAGGGTGATATATTGGACATAGTTTTTTCTGCAGCCGGTTGCCGGCCTAAGCTGCACCCCTACGCTTATTTATCGTCGGTCTAGTGTTCGTTGGGGAATGCTACCGACGCCAGGGGGCGAGCTCCTACACCTGGAAATTTTGCCTCATCTACCCGTTGCGTAGTAGAGAGGGTTCTTTTACGTGCAAGTGTCATCGTACACCCACACGGGACCTCGGTTTTACTTCTCATCCGAAAGAAGGCACACTCGCGGCTTCTCTCTCGCCCGAAAGAAGCCGACCCACCACGATCCAGTATCGAACCTAGAACTACTGGCGTAGTTGCCGAGTGAGCTAACCACTACGCCACCGCGGCGGGTATAATATATATCAGGTTCAAATTATGGAAAAAAATGTAAGCGGGGGGGTGTCTATGAACTAAGCCCATACTTTTAAAAGGGGTGAATCTAAGAAAAAGGTTGGGAACCTCTGGTAATAAACTAATTTATTCATTATTAATATGATTTTTTTAGTCATAAAATTAAATAGTTCTTGCACCTGACCCGCGGACAACTTTCTGTTTCTTTTTCCTGTTATAGTGACCCGTCTTCAAAAAAAGATTCGCCACCACTGCCCTAGAACAAAGGGTGAGATGGGTAGGGCATACACGACCTAGCTATGGACAGGAACAGAGTTAGGAATGATAACGACGCCCTTGATAGCTTCTCTCTACATTTGACAGACACTATAAAATGAATAGCATCAACAAATTTGTAATTAAAAAATGATGAGCGAAGTATAAAACAAATGCTGAAATACTGAGTGGTTTTTTAATCATAAAATGATGCAAATAATTTAAAAGAAATGTATATATAGGTACTTGTTTATTATTATAAATATAAGTACTGTAAAATGATACACAAGATGATGAAGTCGAGATAAAAAAACAACATTTGGCCAATAGAATGGTACCATTTAGCCCCCCCTCCATATTATTAAAGAACATCTATGTGGGTAAATTACTCGTTAAATAGTGATTCACGGCCAGGTCATTCAATTTGCACGTCTCAAGGCTACGCACTTCCAAAAAAAATTGCACACTTGTGTTATTGCCCTATAAAAAAATGGTGCCATATAGTATCATTATAACATGCCCTTTCTATCTTCTTTGCAAACCCATTTCCCATCCAGCCTATGGCACGATCGGGCATTCAAAATTCTTGAAAGGCTAAAGCAGAAACAGTGCCACCCTTCCTTCGGATGAGAAGTAAAACCGAGGTCCTGTGTGATGTCATTTGCACGCAGAAAACCCTGTACTAAGCAACGCGTAGATGAGGTAAAATTCCCAGGTGCAGGAGCTCGCTCCTCCACTCCCTCCTGGCGGCTGGTGGCGGCCTTCTCTATAAAGGGGCCAAAGCAACTCCTAACCCTTTTCCCGCCTATGGCAGGGTCGGGTACCCATTTGTCCCTCTGAATGGACACAGGGTGATATATTGGACATAGTTTTTTCTGCAGCCGGTTGCCGGCCAAAGCTGCACCCCTACGCTTATTTATCGTCGGTCTAGTGTTCGTTGGGGAATGCTACCGACGCCAGGGGGCGAGCTTCTACACCTGGAAATTTTGCCTCATCTACCCGTTGCGTAGTAGAGAGGGTTCTTTTACGTGCAAGTGCCATCGTACACCCACACGGGACCTCGGTTTTACTTCTCATCCGAAAGAAGGCACACTCGCGGCTTCTCTCTCGCCCGAAAGGAGCCGACCCACCATGGTCCAGTATCGAACCTAGAACTACTGGCGTAGTTGCCGGGTGAGCTAACCACTACGCCACCGCGGCGGGTCCTTCTCTATAAAGGGGCCCGGGTGCAAAAATCCTTTTGGGGCCCCAAAATATTTTTTCAAAAGTAAAAATAAAAGAATTCTGAAAGGTAAAGGATTCTGAGATCCTTCTTAATTTTAAAAGGTATTACATTTTTGAATGATGCCTACCTGCTGTGTAACACCTAAAGTTATCTTCACCCGTTTTAGTTTTGACAGCCTGTGGCTGGCAATCAGTTCATGGAGCAGCCTAGAGCAACAAGTTGCGTTGGACACACCAGTTCTCGTCTGATCACTGAAGTTAAGCAACGCAAGCCCAGTTAGTACTGACATGGGTGGTCGCTCGGGAAAGCTGGGTACTGCTAATACCCAATAATCGTCGCATTAGTGTAGTGTCTGCGCAGTATATGCATTAGAACTATGCAGTGGACGGGTCTCTAATGACCTTGTAGTTGATGGGACCTCAAACACCAACAAACAAACAAACAATGGAGCAGCCGAGTGACCCACAACACCAGAAAGGTTGTACAACCCTGGTGTAATTCAATAGCAGGGTTGTTACGTTACGTTTAGGTTATGTTGCATTGGCAGGGTCGAATGATGGACGTTGCCCCTACAATGACGTATTAAAATTTTATTATTAGGAATGATCTGGACCCTGATGGGTACTGATGATGGGGCCCTCTCCCAATCATGGGGCCCGGGTGCAATGCACCCTCTGCATCCCCAGGATGGCCGGCCCTGGGAGGCGGGGTGCCCCAACGAACAGCGGCCGACAATAAATAAGTATAGGGGTTGAAGCTTTGGTCGACAGCCCTGCAGTGCATGGTATTTCCCGACGACATTGGAAAAATTAGTGACTCCAGAGAATAGCTGGAAAAAGGCCCCAAAATGATATTAGACGGGCGACAGGAAAGAGAGTGCTAAAGTTCCACGAAGGACAGGAAAACAGTGGTGACGTGCTCTCTAGGGGCGAACCGGTTACGAAGGTGCAAAAGGATTCCAAAGCAATCGGGAGATACTCTGATATGACCCATGGAATCAATGGGGGATGGTTGAAGTGCAGGCAGGCAAGTGGAGTCCTGTGTGATAGGAGGGTCCCAATCAAGTTGATTGCGCCTACGTTAATCACTGAACCACCGAGACGAATTTTACTACCGTGCACTCGCAATTCTTCATGTCAATGTTAATCATCATCATCATACCCTTATGCCGCCTGTGGCGGGGTCGGATGTGGAGATTCCGGGTTTTGGTCCTTCACCTCCTTCGTATGTCAGTGTGACTCAAAAATTATTACTGTCGTATTAATGTATTTCATAAGTGTAATGCATACGATGTAAAGATTCAGCTCAGTGGCGCAGAGATAGCATGCTCGATTACTGTGTCAGGGGTTCCAGGTTTGATACCGGATCGAGGTGGGTTGGTGTCTTTTGGGCGAACGATAGGATCCCAGTGCGCCTTCCGTGGGATGGGAAGTAAAGCCATGACGTGTACGATGTCACTTTAAAGTAAATGCACCCTTTTTACATGGAGGATGGGAAGGGAAATGTGCCCCAATGAAGAAAAATAAGCCGGGTGCGGAAAAATACCGTCCAACAACATTGCCCATGTATCCCAATAAAATAAAAATGGGTACCCGATCCTGCCAGAGGCAGGAAAAAAAGGGTTCCTGGTATTATCTACTTTTGTGAAGTATACGACGTACAGTAAAGCAACTCCTAACCCTTTCCCCGCCTATGGCAGGGTCGGGTACCCATCTTGTCCCTCTGAATGGACACAGAGTGATATATTGGTCATAGTTTTTTCTGCAGCCGATTGCCGGCCGAAGCTGCACCCCTACGCTTCTTTATCGTCGGTCTAGTGTTCGTTGGGGAATGCTACCGAAGCCAGAGGGCGAGCTCCTACACCTGGGAATTTTGCCTCATCTACCCGTTGCGTAGTAGAGAGGGTTCTTTTACGTGAAAGTGCCATCGTACAGCCACACGGGACTACGGGGTTACTTCTTATCCGAAAGAAGGCACACTCGCGACCTATCTCTCGCCCGAAAGAAGCCCGACCCACCTCGGTCCAGTATCAAACCTAGAACTACTGACGCAGTCGCCGAGTGTGCTAACCACTACGCCACCGCGGCGGGTATACGACGTACAGTAAGTCGATATTAATTCTTGACATAGCGATTGATATGTCATGCAGGTGGTCGGAAGCACCAGGGGCATGGGGAGACCTAAGCAGAGGTGGGAGCAGATTGTGCGTAAGGGGATGGTTGTGTGTGAGGTGGACGGGGACCTAGTGGAAGATAGGCGGGAGTGGAGGGCTAGAACCAGCAGGCCCAACCATGCCGCAGGTGGGATGATGATGATAGCGTTTGATATCTTGCAAACCAAATTGATCTCGACAGGGGCGTAGCTAGGGTTTTCAGCGCTCGGGGACAAAATCAGTTTTCGCGCCCCATTCTGGTCCCCTCATGACAAAGGTGTGATTTATGTGGGTGTCCATCATGCATTCCCGGAAATGTTTGTTTTAGAACATGAAAATCTGCATTTCGAGGCATATTTTTACGGTATTCGTAATTTTATAACGTCAACTTGGCGCTCCAAGATGCTGCGCCCGGGACGGATGTCTCTCCTTGCTACGTTACTGGAACTCTATTGGTGTTATGTAAACTAGTGAAAAGCCGGTATGTAGTCAGTTAGTTAACGAGTGTCATTTCAATGTGAGCACGTAGTATGATCATAGTGCGACAAGATACAGCTAATGTGGGCAAATGATTAAATTTGTGACAGGCAGTAGTCAAATAAAGAATAATTGACAGTGTACTGATGGCCACAATTCACACATGCCAATGACTCTCTCAATGACGAGCATGCGTCATTCATCATCTTCCCGTCTATGGCAGGGTAGAGCAGCGAAATGCGTTGGACACACCAGTTCTCGTCTGATCACTGAAGTTAAGCAGCGCAACCCCAGCTAGTACTGACATGGGTGGCCGCTTGGGAAAACTAGGTACTGCTAATACCCAAAAATCGTCGCATTAGTGTAGTGTCTGTGCAGTCTCTGCATAAGGACTATGCTGTGGACGGGGCTCTAATGACCTTTGTAGTTGAAAGGCCCTAAAACACCAATAAACAACAACAACAAATATGACAGGGTAGGGTGTCCACGCATCCCGTTGGTACAGGGAACATACAGGGGAATGAATTGTGCCGACGCTTTTCGCCTGATGAGAAATGTACAAATCAGCATAATTTTCTAATTTAGGAGAGCAACCCTGTCCTATTCAGTTCTCCACAACCCTCTAGCACTCAGATTAACAACTGACATGTCAGCGTTACGTAACCACACTCGACAGTCCTAGTTGAGCGACCTATTTATATTTCCTAACGTAACCCACTACTGTCATTTACTGAACATCATCATCCCCTCCATCCCGCCTCGGTTGCTTGCAACTTTTGACTTTCTCATTCACTGGTGTCCCCCAACAGGTCACCGTCAGTCCACAAACAGTGACATGTCCTGCCGCATAACCAAATCTTAGCTCTACCGTTTCCTTTGGTCTACCTCTACCTCATCTGTTACCTATAGATTACATCCCCACAGAGGCGGCTCATGGGGCAGGCAAACCTATGCGGCTGCCTAGGGCGGCAAATTTCATAGGGACGGCCAAATTACAGAGGTACTTCCTTGCTACGCAGTCTATCCGTCATGTAAAATGTTCATAGTCCTGGGGTTCCCAACTGTGATTGGTGGAGCCTTTTCTAAACGTTGACTTTCTGGAGGCGTTTGTTTGTTTGTTGGAGTTTAAGGTCCCGTCAACTACAAGGTCATTAGAGACCCGTCCACTGTATAGTTCTAATGCATATACTGCACAGACACTACACTAATGCGACGATTATTGGATATTAGCAGTACCCAGCTTTCCCGAGCGACCACCCATGTCAGTACTAACTGGGCTTGCGTTGCTTAACTTCAGTGATCAGACGAGAACTGGTGTGTCCAACGCAACTCGCTGCTCCCTTCTGGAGGCGGCATTGGGACAAATGCCAAGGGCGTGAGAGACGCTCAGACAATTTAGAACTGCATTAAATTTAATGGGGGCGGCCGCGATAACCCACTTGTCTAGGGCGTCTGAAGCTCACGAGCCGGGCTTGCATCCCCATGATGAACCTAAGTAGCATCTCTCCCCCTTTCCTTTTCGGTTCTTCTAGTTTTCCCCCTTAAGTTTACGGGCCGTACAAAAACACGTGTCGAGCCCTAAGCTATGGCCTTAACCTTAATAAAAACAGCAATCAAAGCAATGGTGTTTGTTGCTTTTCATCACCAAATGCGTGGGAAATGTTAACATTAACAAATTATGGACGCTTCTTCTCCCTTAAAAAACAATCGCCACACACACAAAGAATCGAACCTGCAATCATCCAGATTCTTGTTATAAGAATATTTGCGTAGGATGTTTGCTCCTCGTGTTGACGATGGAAAGAAGCAGTTTCAGTATGTTGTAGGACGAAAATGATGCGAGGTACCATCGTGGTGAAGTACATGGTTGTATATTCGTACAGATTACATTTATTCAGGTAGGACACTTTAATCGAGGGTATTTAAGGTGTAAGCAGTGAAAAAAAATCCCACTTAGGGTGATTTGGTGGTTACGTGTTTGACTGCTAAGACCATTGTTGTTGGTTCGATACTGTCTAGGTAGGATGACTTTCGTTTGTTTGTTGGAGTTTAAGGTCCCGTCAACTACAAGGTCATTAGAGACCCGTCCACTGTATAGTTCTAATGCATATACTGCACAGACACTACACTAATGCGACGATTATTGGGTATTAGCAGTACCCAGCTTTCCCGAGCGACCACCCATGTCAGTACTAACTGGGCTTGCGTTGCTTAACTTCAGTGATCAGACGAGAACTGGTGTGTCCAACGCAACTCGCCGCTCCCCCAATGATGACTTTCGTGGCGCAGAGGTAGTGCGCTAGACTACTACGTCTGCGTCAGGTTCAATCCTGGACAGTGGAATTGTGGCTTCTTTCGGGTGAGAGAAAGAGACCCCCCCCCCCACTGTGCCTTCTTTCGGATGGGAAGTAAAGTCGCGGCCTCATGTGGCGTGTACAATGCCATCTGCACGTAGAAGAACCTTTTCAAAATGTGACGTTTAGCTTGCCCCCCTGGGGTCGGTGGACGAAAGTGTCCTGACGACAAATACGCATAGGGGTTGCTGCAGTAGTTGGCAGCCAGCAGCTCAAAATACAGCCTAATAGATCGCTCATGGGACTAAAGATGGGCATCCAACCCTGCCATAGCAGGAAAAAGGGTAACTAATGATGCAGAAAGGGTTCTTTTACAGGCAGAGGTGATAGGGAGGGGCTTATTGCGTTGGACACACCAGTTCTCGTCTGATCACTGAAGTTAAGCAACGCAACCCCCGCTAGTACTAACGTAGGCGACCGCTTGGGAAAACTGGGTAGTGCGCTGGGTGACGCAGCGCTGCGTCAGTGGTTCTAGGTTCCATACTAGGTTCATTCGAGGTTCCATACTGGATTGAATTGCTTCTGCGTGCGGCCAAGTTGCGTTGGACACACCAGTTCTCGTGAGATCACTGAAGTTAAGCAATGCAAACCCACGTTACTACCAACACGGGTGGTTGGTAGTGAACGTTGGGTGGTGCAAATTTCCCCTCTCCTACATCCTCTGGTAGGTGTAGAGTCTACACCTACCACCTCCTCAAACGCGAGCAGCCTCCTAAGGGTTCGGCCTGTTATGGCTGCTTGGCTTACTCCCCAACCCGTTAACGGAACATATTAGCGTAGTGTCTGTGCAGTCTCTGCATTAGAACTACGCAGTGGACAGGGCTCTAATGACCTTGTAGTTGAAGGGCCCTAAAACACCAAAACAAAAAAAGCAGAGGTGATATCCTACACACTCCAAAAGGCTCTCTGTTTCGCCAGACAGAAGCCAGACACATGTCGGCAAGGATCGAAACCGCAACCAAGGAATAGCAAATCAACCACGTTATCAATGAGCCACCTAATGCCTGTGTCATTTCCGGGTTGGAATGAATTATAAATGTGAAATGTTAAAAAGGTAAATAAATTATTGGCCAGGTAGATTTAACACTTCACTTTCTCTTCGTGTTCAACATTCCAGGAATGATTGCACTGCGTTTTATATGTTAAGCAACTTGGCGACATGAACAGAATGGGCATCTACAGATATGAATATGTACGGATATAACGAGTAAACACCAAATACGCAATAAAAATGCGTCAAACTGAATATATTATGCATTATATGATTACGATGGCACAGAGTAGCGTGCTCAACTACTGCGTCGCGTCGGTGGTTCCAGGTTCGATACTGCATCGAGGTGAGTTTTCTTAGGGGCAAGAGAGAGGCCCAGAATGCGCCTTCCGTGGGATGGGAAGTATAGCTCTGGCTTTTGTTTGTTTTATTGGTGTTTAACGGCCCTTCAACTACAAGGTCATTAGAGCAACTCCAGCTACTATTAACATGGGTGGCCGCTTGGGCGGGAGCAGTCAGTTGCGTTGGACACACCAGTTCTTGTCTGTTCACTGAAGTTAAGCAACGCAAGCCCAGTTAGTACTGACAAGGGTGGTCGCTCGGGAAAGCTGGGTACTGCTAAAACCCAATAATCGTCGCATTAGTGTAGTGTCTGTGCAGTCTATGCATTAGAACTATGCAGTGGATGGGTCTCTAATGACCTTGTAGTTGACGGGACCTTAAACTCCAACAAACAAAACAAAAACAATGCCGCTTGGGCATAAATCGTTGTATTAGAGTAGTGTTTGTATAGTCTCTGCATCTAGGATTTGTTGTTTGTTGGTGTTTTAGGGCCCTTCAACTATTAGGTCATTAGAGCCCCGTCCACTGTGTAGTTCTGATGCAGGGACAGCACAGACACTACACTAATGCGACGATTTTTGGATACTAGCGGTACCCAGTTTTCCCCACTCCAGTACTAACTGGGGTTGCGTTGCTTAACTTCAGTGATCAGACAAGAACTGGTGTGTCCAATGCAATTTGCCGCTCCCGCATCTAGGAGAGCATTAGAACTACACAGTGGACGGGGTTCTAATGACCTTGTAGTTGAGGGGCCTTAAAACACGAATCAATTGACCACAGTTCTACTTCTTACTTGACTGAAGATGTATGTGACACTCTCTTCTGTCTGAACCCTATACTGTGGTTCAGACAGGGGTTAAAGTTAACGTAACGGGAAGACTACTTCGAGCCTTTAAAACAGACACACAATGAGCCTGAAGAATAATGAACCTGCATTTTGTTGTTTGTTTGCTGGTATTTTAGGGCCCTTAGGGTTCTTCACCCAACTACCTTTAATTGAAGCGGCTGAACTGCGATGGGCACACCAGTTTTCGTCAGATCGCTGAAGTTAATCAACGCAACCCTAGTTAGAACCGACAGCGGTGGTTGGTTGGGAACACTGGGTGGTGCTATATTCCCCACTCCTGTCTCCCCCATTCTTCTGGTTGGAAGTATATCCCTGGCTGAGTATAAGGGGGGAAAGGATCAGTCATATAAATTGGAGGGCTTACTGAAGATTGTTGTTGTTTTAGGGCCCTTTAACTACTAAGGGGCTGCGTTCAGGTCGCAGTCTGGAGTTCCAGGTGTAGCTTTGGTTCGAATCCCACTTCTGACATGGTTACTTTTACAGGTTTATTTTTCGTTTTTACTTATGAGACCAATTTCGGCTGTATGTTGAGGAGGTGGATGCTTACAGTAAGATGGACAGAGGCTTTCATGTTTTAATTTTTTGGGGCTCCTTTGTCATTTTTTTCGTTTCGGCGGTTCAGTGGCTAGCATTTGAATTTGCGGGTCCATGGTTGCCGGGACAGATACCGGTAGTCTTTATACCGGGTAAGAGGGAGGTAAGTCCGTGTGGTGTGTATGATGTCACTGGTGCATGTCCATTAGTTCACAGAGTGTGTAGTGCCAGTTCTAATAGGACAAATGGATTTGCTGGTGGTTTTTAGGGCCCTTCATCTGCAAGGTCATTAGAGCCCCGTCCACTGTGTAGTTCTGATACAGGGACTGCACAGACACTACACTAACGCGACGATTTTTCGGTATTTGCAGTACCCAGTTATTCCATGCAGCCACCCATGTCAGTACTAGCTGGCGTTTGTTGTTCAGCTTCAGTGATCAGACCAGATTGTTGTTGTTGTTTGTTGGTGTTTTAGGGCCCTTCAACTACAAAAAGGTCATTAGAGCCCCGTCCACTGTGTAGTTCTAATGCAGAGACTGCACAGACACTACACTAATGCGACGATTTTTGGATACTAGCGGTACCCAGTTTTGCCAAGCGGCCATCCATTTCAGTACTAGCTGGGGTTGCGTTGCTAAACTTCAGTGATCAGACGAGAACTGGTGTGTCCAACGCAATTTGCCGCTCCCAATTAACCTGCAATTCTCATAGAAAGGATTACTTAAAGGTGTTGCGATATTAAAAACTGAGTTTACAGAGGTAATAGAAAATCACGACAAAACAACAATGTTATGAGAGTGCATTGCTAACTGGATAAATGCAGTTAACTTTTTTCTTTAAGTAGCTATTAAGGTGATGGGTATCTTGTAAATGAAAAAAAAATAAGTCTGGCAAAAAAAAAATGTAAAATTATAAACTTATTATTTTGATCATCAACAAGGTTCTAAGAAAAGTTGGTACCAGTGAGAGCTACGCACCTCACTGCTTGAAACACTCCTCAAGAGAGAAGGACGAGGTAGAATTTTTTGGCAGGTGGTCTCTAGCAATGTAATTAACCTTCTAGCCAAGAAGGTTTTTCTTATTTCTCAATTCATTTAAATGAATAAAATAAATACAGATAAAAAACAACTTCCCATTTTAATTTTGATTGCTTATCTCTTACTCATGACAATATAGTCAAATATTTAACAATTTCCTGATGTCAGTCAACACTTTGCTTGCAAATTTCCGCTATTAAAGCGCTGCATTGAAACGGTTTCAACGCTCAAACCTCTTATTAGATTCATCGCTTGGCGCCATCCCAAGATTACTTCACAGGCTGCCATTCTTTTTGTTTATGCCAGCCTGGGTACTGAGCTCTTGCCTCTTGTGTGCCCACGACCAGAGGCGGCTCATGGGGCAGGCAAACCTAGGCGGCTGCCTGGGGGCGGCCAAATCACCGAGGTGCTTCTTTGTGTGCAGTCTATCCGTTATGTAAAATGTTCTTAGTCCTGGGGTTCCCAACTGTCATTGGTGGGGCCTTTTCCAAATGTTGACTTTCTCGAGGCGACTTGTTGCAGAGCCTTAACAATGCATTGTCATTGGGGCAATTGCCAAGGGCGTGAGGGACGCTCGGACAATTTAGAACTGCATTAAATTTAATGGGGGTGGCGGCGATAGACCCACTTGCCTAGGGCGTCTGAAGCTCACGACCCGGGCCTGCCCACGACTCACAAGATCAAATGTTTGCCATTGCTGCTGATTTAGGACCCTTCAACTACAAGGTCATTACAGCCCCGTCCACTGCGTAGTTCTAATGCAAAGACTGCACAGACACCACACTAATGCGATGATTTGGGGTATTAGTGGTACCCAGTGTGCCCAAGCGGCCACCCATGTTAGTCCTAACTGGGGTTGCTGTTGCTGTTATTTGTCGGTGTTTTCGGGTCCTTCAACTACAAAGGTCATTAGAGCTCCGTCCACTGCGTAGTTCTAATGCAGAGACTGCACAGACACTACACTAATGCGACGATTATTGGGTATTAGCAGGACCCAGTTTTCCCAAGCGGCCACCAACGTTAATACTAGTTGGGGGTGCGTTGCTTCACTTCAGTGATCAGACGAGAACTGGTGTATCCAACGCAATACAGCCGTTCTCTTTCTTTCGGGTAGGCGACTAGGGGCAGATGAAATTAAAAACGTTATCGGGGGCAGGGCCGACGAGAAAGGGATGATAGGGCGAAATTCCCCAGGATCTGAACATCCCAACAGAACTTACTGGCAATGGAGAGAAAACAAATTCGGAGAGGATAAGTTGTCTAGGCCCCCTTCAGGATTGCAGCTTGTTGTCAACAGACGGCCGAAGCAAACGTGGAAGGACATGACAGTGGAATAAAGGAGGGTTAAGGGGTTGATAGCTAGAATTCGCAGACATAACCCTGCCATAAGCGGGATAAGTGTGACAACCGGGAACTGTCAGTGCATCTTTAGTTAGAAAGTGCACATTGGCTTCTCCACGTAAAAGAATTTCTCAACACACACAAATTGCGAAGATCGCCAATGTTACAGGGATGTAAGAGGTCACCCTTCCGCCTTCCTTTCCGGAATTCAAAGAACATTTAGAAAACGACCCGTAAGAACCTTATTTGTGGGTTGGGTAGTAAGCCAGGCAGCCATAACAGGATGAACCCTTAGGAGGCTGCCCGCGGGAGATGAGGAGGTAGGGGAAAGGGCGAAGGAGAGGGTTAATTTGCAGCACCCAACGTTCTTTACCAACCACCCTTGTTGGTATTGACGTGGGCTTGCGCTGTTTAACTTCAGTGATCTCACGGGAACTGGTGTGTCCAACGCAACGTGGCTGCACGATGTCATTTGAACTATCCCAGGAAAATTGATACATACTTAAACCTTGAGTGGTGGTTACAAACTTACTTTGGGGTTTCTGAACCCAGGACTGAAGATGAAAAAAATGAGCTATCACACCAAGACACCGAGTCGACAGCCAGGGTACCTTGGTGGGCTCTACATGGCGGCCTTGTGGGGCGTTGAAGGCCGGCCCTGTCGAAAGCTGTGAGGGACAGTAAGCAGAATGTGTAGATTAAAAAAGGGAGGTAAGGGGACATCAGTGGTTCGTCCCTCGCAATTTCTCAAGGCCCTTATCATCATCCTCTGTTGTTTCTCGTTAAGGTAGAGACGATGAAATCTTTCAAGGAACACTTTAAATGGCCGGGAATGATCTCTGACATGTTGCTTGCATGGATGACTGTCAATTATCAGATTATTTGAAATGATTGGCTGTGACAAGAAGAGGTGTGGCCTAAGGTAACAGTCAGCCAATAGAAAATACTACACGTGAATTTTTACACGTGTCCCCATCTTGGCCCTCTGAATGGATACAAGGACGATATATTGGATAGTGTTTTTCCGCAGCCGGTTGCCGACCAAAACTGCAACCCCTATGCTTATTTATCGCCGGTCTACTTTTCGTTAAGGAATTCCACCGACCTTAGGGGGCGAGCTCCTACACCTAGAAATTTTGCCTCATCTACCCGTTGCACAGTAGAGAGGGTTCATTTACGTGCAAATGCCATCGTACACAACACGGGACCTCGGGTTTACTTCTCATCCGAAAGAAAGCACACTCAAGAGAGAAGGACGAGGTAGAATTTTTTGGCAGGTGGTCTCTAGCAATGTAATTAACCTTCTAACCCCCCCTCCCCCCGAAAGAAGCCAACCCACCTCGGTCCAGTAACGAACCTAGAACTGCTGACGCAGTTTGACGTTTGTTCAGGATGAACGTAAATTATTCAAAATCCGCCTCGGTGGCGTAGTGGTTAGCACGCTTGGTAACTACGTCAGGTTTTCTAGGTTCGATACCGGACTGAGGTGGGTTGGCTTCTTTCGTGCGAGAAAGAGGCCCCGAGTGCGCCTTCTTCGGATGAGAAGTAAAACCGAGGTCCCGTGTGGTGTACGATGTCATTTGCACGTAAAAGAACCCTCTTTACTACGCAACGGGTAGATGAGGCAAAATTTCCAGGTGTAGGAGCTCGACCCTTGGTGTCGGTGGAATTCCCCCCAAAAAAGAACAGTAGACCGGCGATAAATAAGCATAGGGGTTGCAGCTTTGATCGGCCAACGGCTGCGGAAAAACAATGGCCAATATATCGCCCTTCCGTCCATTCAGAAGGACATGCGTACCCAGTGGCGGATCCAGGATTTTCGTCGGGGGGGGG